>CAMQGK010000567.1:29305000-29425755 GCA_947000775.1 Pterois miles | reverse complement strand
TTTTTCGACATACTATACTATGACTTTTTTCACAACTTTTTTTCTACATGCTATACTGTGAGTTTTTTCGACTTGCTATACTATGACTTTTTTTCAACATGCTATACTATGACTTTTTTCGACTTGCTATACTATGACTTTTTTCCGACATGCTATACTATGACTTTTTTCGACTTGCTATACTATGACTTTTTTCGACATGCTATACTATGACTTTTTCAAAATGCTATACTATGACTTTTTTTGACATGCTATATTATGACTTTTTTCGACATGCTATACTATGACTTTTTGTGACATACTATACTGACTTTTTTAGACATTCAATACTATGACTTCTTTCGATATACTATGACTTTTTTCACAACTTTTTTCGACATGCTATACTATGACTTTTTTCGACATGCTATACTGTGACTTTTTTCGATATGCTATACTATGACTTTTTGCGACATACTATACTATCACTGTTTTCAACATGCTATACTGACTTTTTTCGACATACTATACTATGACTTTTTTTCGACATGCTATACTATGACTTTTTCAACATGCTATACTATAACTTTTTTCGACATACTATACTATGACTTTTTTGACAACGTTTTTCGACATGCTATACTATGACTTTTTTCGACATGCTATACTATGATTTTTTTTCGACATGCTATACAATGCCTTTTTTTGACATGCTATACTATGACTTTTTTCGACATACTATGACTTTTTTCGACATACTATACTATGACGTTTTTCGACATGCTATACTATGACTTTTTTCGACATACTATACTATGACTTTTTTCGACTTGCTATACTATGACTTTTTCAACATGCTATACTATGACGTTTTTCGACATGCTATACTATGACTTTTTTTCGACATACTATACTATGACTTTTTTCGACTTGCTATACTATGACTTTTTCAACATGCTATACTATGACTTTTTTCAACATACTATACTATGACTTTTTTCGACATGGTATACTATGACTTTTTTCAACATACTATACTATGACTTTTTCAACATACTATACTATAACTTTTTTCGACATGTTATACTATGACTTTTTTCGACTTGCTATACTATGACTTTTTTTTTCTACATGCTATACTATGACTTTTTTCGACTTGCTATACTATGACTTTTTTCAACATGCTATACTATGACTTTTTTCGACGTACTGACTTTTTTCGACATGCTATACTATGACCTTTTTTCGACATGCTATACTGACTTTTTTCCGACATACTACATTCTGACTTTTTTTCGACATGCTATACTATGACTTTTTTCGACATGTACTATGACTTTTTTTTCGACATGCTATACTATGACTTTTTTCGACATGTACTATGACTTTTTTCGACATATTATGACTTTTTTTTCGACGTACTACATTCTGACTTTTTTTCGACATGCTATACTATGACTTTTTTCGACATGTACTATGACTTTTTTCGACACATTATGACTTTTTTCGACATACTTTACGATGACGTTTATCAACATACAATACTATGACTTTTTTCCCAACTTTTTTCAAGATGCTATACTACGACTTTTTTCGACATGCTATACTATGACTTTTTTTTCGACATGCTATACTATGACTTTTATCGACATGCTATACTATGACTTTTATCGACATACTATGACTTTTTTTCGACATACTTTACGATGACGTTTTTCGACATACATTACTATGACTTTTTTTCGACATGCTATACTATGACTTTTTTCGACATGTACTATGACTTTTTTTTCGACATGCTATACTATGACTTTTTTTCGACATACTATACTATGACTTTTTCAAAATGCTATACCATGACTTTTTTCGACATGTACTATGACTTTTTTTCGACATGCTATACTATGACTTTTTTTTCGACATGCTATACCATGACTTTTTTTCGACATGCTATACTATGACTTTTTTTCGACATGCTATACCATGACTTTTTTTCGACATCCTACATTCCGACTTTTTTTTCGACATGCTATACTATGACATACTATACTTTAACTTTTTTTTGTCAACTTTTTTCGACATACTATACTATGACTTTTTTCGACATACTTTACGATGACGTTTATCAACATACAATACTGACTTTTTTCACAACTTTTTTTCAACATGCTATACTATGACTTTTTTCGACATGTACTATGACTTTTTTTCGACATGCTATACTATGACTTTTTTCGACATACTATACTATGACTTTTTTCGACATACTATACTATGACTTTTTTCGACATACTATACTATGACTTTTTTCGACATACTTTACGATGACGTTTATCAACATACAATACTGACTTTTTTCACAACTTTTTTCAACATGCTATACAATGCCTTTTTTCGACATGCTATACTATGACTATTTCGACATGCTATACTATGACTTTTTTCGACATCCTATACTATGACTTTTTGCGACATACTATACTGACTTTTTTCGATATACTGACTTTTTTCACAACTTTTTTCAACATGCTATACTATGACTTTTTTTTCGACATGCTATACTATGACTTTTTTTTCGACATACTGTACTATGACTTTTTTCGACATACTATACTATGACTTTTTTTCGACATGCTATACTATGACTTTTTGCGACATGCTATACTATGACTTTTTCGACATACTATACTGACTTTTTTCGACATACTATGACTTTTTTCGACATACTATACTATGACTTTTTTCGACATGCTATACTATGACTTTTTTTCGACATACTACAATCCGACTGTTTTCGACATGCTATACTGACTTTTTTTTCCGACATGCTATACTATGACTTTTTTTCGACATACTACAATCTGACTTTTTTTGACATGCTATACTGACTTTTTTTCTGACATGCTATACTATGACCTTTTTCGACATACTATACTATGACTTTTTTCGACATGCTATACTATGACATTTTTTCGACATGTTGTACTATGACTTTTTCCGACATGCTATACTATGACTTTTTTCGACATACTGTACTATGACTTGTTTCGACTTCCTATACTATGACATTTTTTCGACATGCTGTACTATGACTTTTTTCGATATACTATACTATGATTTTTTTTCGACATGCTATACTGTAACTTTTTTGACAACTTTTTTCGACATACTATACTATGAGTTTTTTCGGCATGCTATAGTATGACTTTTTTTCGACATGCTATACTACGACTATTTCGACATGCTATACTATGACTTTTTTCGACATACTATGACTTTTTTCACAACTTTTTTCGACATGCTATACTATGACTTTTTTCAAAATGCTATACTATGACATTTCGACATGCTATACTATGACTTTTTTCGACATGCTATACTATGACTTTTTTTTTCGACATACTGTACTATGACTTTTTTTCGACATACTATACTATGACTTTTTTCGACATGCTATACTATGACTTTTTTCGACATACTATACTATGACTTTTTTCGACATGCTATACTATGACTTTTTTCGACATGCTGTACTATGACTTTTTTCGACATACTATACTATGACTTTTTTCGACATGCTATACTATGACTTTTTTCGACATACTATAGTATGACTTTTTTCGACATGCTATACTATGACTTTTTTCGACATGTTGTACTATGACTTTTTTCGACATGCTATACTATGACTGTTTTCAACATACTATACTATGACTTTTTTCGACATGCTATACTATGACTTTTTTCGACATGCTATACTATGACTTTTTTCGACATACTATACTATGACTTTGTTCGACATGCTATACTATGACTTTTTTCGACATGCTATACTATGACTTTTTTCGACATGCTATATGATTTTTTTCGACATACTATACTGTGACTTTTTCCCGACATACTACATTCCGACTTTTTTTCGACATGCTATACTATGACTTTTTTGACAACTTTTTTTCGACATGCTATACTATGACTTTTTTCGACATGCTATACTATGACTTTTTTCGACATACTATACTATGACTTTTTTCGACATGCTATACTATGACTTTTTTTTACATACTATACTGTGACTTTTTTCGACATGCTATACTATGACTTTTTTCGACATACTATACTATGACTTTTTTTTCGACATCATATACTATGACTTTTTCCCGACATACTACATTCCGACTTTTTTTCGACATGCTATACTATGACTTTTTTGACAACTTTTTTTCGACATGCTATACTGTGACTTTTTTCGACATACTTTACAATGACTTTTTTCGACATACTATACTATAACATTTTTTCGACATGCTGTAGTATGACTTTTTTCGATATAATATACTATGACTTTTTTCGACATACTATACCATGACTTTTTTCGACATACTATACTATGACTTTGTTCGACATGCTATACTATGACTTTTTTCGACATGCTATACTATGACTTTTTTCGACATGCTATACTATGACTTTTTTTCGACATGCTATACTATGACTTTTTTCTACATGCTATACTATGACTTTTTTCAACATATTATGCTGACATTTTTTCGACATGCTGTACTATGACTTTTTTCCGACACACTTTACTGACTTTTTTCGACATACTACATTCCGACTTTTTTTCAACATGCCATACTATGACTTTTTTCGACATACTATACAATGACTTTTTCAACATCCTATTGACTTTTTTCGACATGCTATACTACTGACTTTTTTTGACATGCTATACTATAAATTTTTTCGACATGCTATACTATGACTTTTTCGACATGCTATACTATGACTTTTTCGACATGCCATACTATGACTTTTTCGACATGCTATACTATGACTTTTTTCGACATGCTATACTATGACTTTTTGACAACTTTTTTTGACATACTATACTATGACTTTTTTTTGACATACTATACTATGACTTTTTTCGACATGCTATACTATGACTTTTTGACAACTTTTTTTGACATACTATACTGTGACTTTTTTCGACATACTATACTATGACTTTTTTTTCGACATACTTTACTATGACTTTTTTCGACATACTTTACTATGACTTTTTTCGACATACTATACTATAACATTTTTTCGACATGCTGTACTATGACATTTTTTCGACATGCTGTACTATGACATTTTTTCGACATGCTGTACTATGACTTTTTTCGATATACTATACTATGACATTTTTTCGACATGCCATACTATGACTTTTTCGACATGCTATACTGTGACTTTTTCGACATGCCATACTATGACTTTTTTCGACATGCTATACTATGACTTTTTTTCGACATGCTATACTATGACTTTTTTAGAGACATTTTTTCGACATACTATACTATTACTTTTTTCGACATGTTATACAATGACTTTTTTCGACTTCCTATACTATGACATTTTTTCGACATACTGTACTATGACTTTTTTCGACTTCCTATACTATGACATTTTTTCTACATGCTGTACTATGACTTTTTTCGATATACTATACTATGATTTTTTTTTCGACATGCTATACTGTAACTTTTTTGACAACTTTTTTCGACATACTATACTATGACATTTATTCAACATGCTGTACTATGACTTTTTTCGACATACTATACTATGAGTTTTTTCACAACTTTTTTCGACATGCTATACTATGACATTTATTCAACATGCTGTACTATGACTTTTTTTCGACATGCTATACTATGAGTTTTTTCGGCATGCTATAGTATGACTTTTTTTCGACATGCTATACTATGACTTTTTTCGACATACTATGACTTTTTTCACAACTTTTTTCGACATGCTATACTATGACTTTTTTTTTCGACATACTATACTATGACTTTTTTCGACATGTACTATGACTTTTTTTTGACATGCTATACTATGACTTTTTTTCGACATGTACTATGACTTTTTTCGACATATTATGACTTTTTTCGACATACTACATTCTGACTTTTTTTCGACATGCTATACTATGACTTTTTTCGACATGTACTATGACTTTTTTCGACATACTTTACGATGACGTTTATCAACATACAATACTATGACTTTTTTCCCAACTTTTTTCAAGATGCTATACTACGACTTTTTTCGACATGCTGTACTATGACTTTTTTTCGACATGCTATACTATGACTTTTTTCGACATACTATGACTTTTTTCGAGATACTTTACGATGACGTTTTTCAACATACCATACTATGACTTTTTTCAACATGCTATACTATGACTTTTTTCGACATACTATACCATGACTTTTTTTCGACATGCTACACTATGACTTTTTTCGACATACTTTACGATGACGTTTTTCGACATACATTACTATGACTTTTTTCGACATGCTATACCATGACTTTTTTTCGACATGCTATACTATGACTTTTTTTTCGACATGCTATACTATGACTTTTTTTCGACATACTATACTATGACTTTTTTTCGACATGCTATACCATGACTTTTTTCGACATGCTATACCATGACTTTTTTTTCGACATGCTATACCATGACTTTTTTTCGACATACTATACTTTAACTTTTTTTGTCAACTTTTTTCGACATACTATACTATGACTTTTTTCGACATACTTTACGATGACGTTTATCAACATACAATACTGACTTTTTTCACAACTTTTTTCAACATGCTATACTATGACTTTTTTCAACATGCCATACTATGACTTTTTTCGACATACTATGACTTTTTTCGACATACCATACTATGACTTTTTTCACAACTTTTTTCGACATGCTATACTATGACTATTTCGACATGCTATACTATGACTTTTTTCGACATCCTATACTATGACTTTTTTGCGACATACTATACTGACTTTTTTCGATATACTGACTTTTTTTCACAACTTTTTTCAACATGCTATACTATGACTTTTTTTTCGACATGCTATACTATGACTTTTTTTTTCGACATACTGTACTATGACTTTTTTCGACATACTATACTATGACTTTTTTCGACATGCTATACTATGACTTTTTGCGACATGCTATACTATGACTTTTTCGACATACTATACTGACTTTTTTCGACATACTATGACTTTTTTCGACATACTATACTATGACTTTTTTTGACATGCTATACTGACTTTTTTTCCGACATGCTATACTATGACCTTTTTCGACATACTATACTATGACTTTTTTCGACATGCTATACTATGACATTTTTTCGACATGTTGTACTATGACTTTTTCCGACATGCTATACTATGACTTTTTTTCGACATACAATACTATGACTTTTTTTCAAAACTGTTTTCGACATACTATACTTTAACTTTTTTGTCAACTTTTTTCGACATACTATACTATGACTTTTTTTTACATACTATACTATGACTTTTTTCGACATGCTATACTATGACTTTTTTCGACATACTATACTATGACTTTTTTCGACATCCTATACTATGACTTTTTTGACAACTTTTTTTCGACATGCTATACTATGACTTTTTTCGACATGCTATACTATGACTTTTTTCGACATACTATACTATGACTTTTTTTTACATACTATACTATGATTTTTTTAGACATGCTATACTATGACTTTTTTCGACATGCTATACTATGACTTTTTTCGACATGCTATACTATGACTTTTTTCGACATGCTATACTATGACTTTTTTCGACATACTATACTATGACTTTTTTTCGACATACTATACTATGACTTTTTTTTTACATACTATACTATGACTTTTTTCGACATGCTATACTATGACTTTTTTCGACATACTATACTATGACTTTTTTTCGACATCCTATACTATGACTTTTTCCCGACATACTACATTCCAACTTTTTTTCGACATGCTATACTGTGACTTTTTTTTCGACATACTTTACAATGACTTTTTTTCGACATACTATACTATAACATTTTTTCGACATGCTGTAGTATGACTTTTTTTCGATATACTATACTATGACTTTTTTTCGACATACTATACTATGACTTTTTTCGACATACTATACTATGACTTTGTTCGACATGCTATACTATGACTTTTTTCGACATGCTATACTATGACTTTTTTCGACATGCTATACTATGACTTTTTTCGACATGCTATACTATGACTTTTTTCGACATACTTTACTATGACGTTTTTTCGACATGCTATACTATGACTTTTTTCGACATGCTATACTATGACTTTTTTGACAACTTTTTTCGACATGCTATACTATGACTTTTTTGACAACTTTTTTTCGACATGCTATACTATGACTTTTTTCGACATGCTATACTATGACTTTTTTCGACATACTGTACTATGACTTTTTTTCGACATGCTATACTATGACTTTTTTCGACATGCTATACTATGACTTTTTTCGACATGCTATACTATGACTTTTTTTTTCGACATACTTTACTATGACGTTTTTCGACATGCTATACTATGACTTTTTTCGACATGCTATACTATGACTTTTTTTCGACATGCTATACCATGACTTTTTTCGACATGCTATACCATGACTTTTTTGACAACTTTTTTTTCGACATGCTATACTATGACTTTTTTCGACATGCTATACCATGACTTTTTTTCGACATGCTATACCATGACTTTTTTGACAACTTTTTTCGACATGCTATACCATGACTTTTTTCGACATGCTATACCATGACTTTTTTCGACATGCTATACTATGACTTTTTTTGACAACTTATTTCGACATGCTATACTATGACTTTTTTGACAACTTTTTTCGACATGCTATACTATGACTTTTTTGACAACTTTTTTCGACATGCTATACTATGACTTTTTTGACAACTTTTTTTTCGACATGCTATACTATGACTTTTTTTGACATACTATACTATGACTTTTTTCGACATGCTATACTATGATTTTTTTCGACATGCTATACTATGACTTTTTTTCGACATGCTATACTATGATTTTTTTCGACATGCTATACTATGACTTTCTTTCGACATGCTATACTATGATTTTTTTTTCGACACGCTATAATATGACTTTTTTTCGACATGCTATACTATGACTTTTTTTCTACATGCTATACTATGACTTTTTTTTAAACATACTATACTATGACTTTTTTTCTACATGCTATACTATGACTTTTTTCGACATACTATACTATGACTTTTTTCGACATACTATACTATAAATTTTCGACATACTATACTATGACTTTTTTCTACATGCTATACTATGACTTTTTTTCAACATGTTATACTGACTTTTTTTTTCGACATGCTGTACTATGACTATTTTTTCAACATGCCATACTATGACTTTTTTTCGACATACTATACAATGACTTTTTCAACATACTATGACTTTTCTTCGACATGCTATACTATGAATTTTTTTCGACATGCTATACTATGACTTTTTTTTTCGACATACTATACTTTGACATTTTTCAACCTGCTATACTATGACTTTTTTCGATATACTATACTATAACTTTTTCAACATGCTATACTATGACTTTTTTGACATATTATACTGACATTTTTTCGACATGCTGTACTATGACTTTTTTCCGACACACTTTACTGACTTTTTTTCGACATACTACATTCCGACTTTTTTCAACATGCCATACTATGACTTTTTTCGACATACTATACAATGACTTTTTCAACATCCTACTGACTTTTTTCGACATGCTATACTACTGACTTTTTTCGACATGCTATACTATGACTTTTTGACAACTTTTTTTGACATACTATACTGACTTTTTTTTCGACACGCTATACTATGACTTTTTTTCTACATGCTATACTATGACTTTTTTTCGACATGCTATACTATGACTATTTGACAACTTTTTTTGACATACTATACTATGACTTTTTTTGACATACTATACTATGACTTTTTTTAAACATACTATACTATGACTTTTTTTCGACATACTATACTGTGACTTTTTTCGACATACTATACTATGACTTTTTTTCGACATACTTTACTATGACTTTTTTCGACATACTTTACTATGACTTTTTTTCGACATACTATACTATAACATTTTTTCGACATGCTGTACTATGACTTTTTTTCGATATACTATACTATGACATTTTTTCGACATGCTATACTATCACTTTTTTCGACATGCTGTACTATGACTTTTTTCGATATACTATACTATGACATTTTTTCGACATGCCATACTATGACTTTTTCAACATGCTATACTATGACTTTTTTCGACATACTATACTGTGACTTTTTCGACATGCTATACTCTGACTTTCTTCGACATGCTATACTATGACTTTTATCGACATGCTATACTATGACTTTTTTCGACATACTATACTATGACTTTTTTCGACATCTTATACTATGACTTTTTCCCGACATACTACATTCTGACTTTTTTTCGACATGCTATACTATGACTTTTTTGACAACTTTTTTTCGACATGCTATACTGTGACTTTTTTCGACATACTTTACAATGACTTTTTTCGATATACTATACTATGACTTTTTTCGACATGCTATACTATGACTTTTTTCGACATACTATACTATGACTTTTTTTTCGACATGCTATACTATGACTTTTTTCGACATACTTTACTATGACTTTTTTCGACATGCTATACTATGACTTTTTTCGACATGCTATACTATGACTTTTTTGACAACTTTTTTCGACATGCTATACTATGACTTTTTTGACAACTTTTTTTCGACATGCTATACTATGACTTTTTTCGACATGCTATACTATGACTTTTTTCGACATAGTATACTATGACTTTTTTCGACATGCTATACCATGACTTTTTTCGACATGCTATACTATGACTTTTTTCGACATGCTATACTATGACTTTTTTCGACATGCTATACTATGACTTTTTTTCTACATGCTATACTATGTCTTTTTTCAACATATTATGCTGACATTTTTTTCGACATGCTGTACTATGACTTTTTTCCGACACACTTTACTGACTTTTTTCGACATACTACATTCCGACTTTTTTTCAACATGCCATACTATGACTTTTTTTCGACATACTATACAATGACTTTTTCAACATCCTATTGACTTTTTTCGACATGCTATACTACTGACTTTTTTTGACATGCTATACTATAAATTTTTTCGACATGCTATACTATGACTTTTTCGACATGCTATACTATGACTTTTTCGACATGCCATACTATGACTTTTTTCGACATGCTATACTATGACTTTTTTTCGACATGCTATACTATGACTTTTTGACAACTTTTTTTGACATACTATACTATGACTTTTTTTGACATACTATACTATGACTTTTTTCGACATGCTATACTATGACTTTTTGACAACTTTTTTTGACATACTATACTGTGACTTTTTTCGACATACTATACTATGACTTTTTTTCGACATACTTTACTATGACTTTTTTCGACATACTTTACTATGACTTTTTTCGACATACTATACTATAACATTTTTTCGACATGCTGTACTATGACATTTTTTCGACATGCTGTACTATGACATTTTTTCGACATGCTGTACTATGACTTTTTTCGATATACTATACTATGACATTTTTTCGACATGCCATACTATGACTTTTTTCGACATGCTATACTGTGACTTTTTTCGACATGCCATACTATGACTTTTTTCGACATGCTATACTATGACTTTTTTTCGACATGCTATACTATGACTTTTTTTAGAGACATTTTTTCGACATACTATACTATTACTTTTTTCGACATGTTATACAATGACTTTTTTCTACTTCCTATACTATGACATTTTTTCGACATACTGTACTATGACTTTTTTCGACTTCCTATACTATGACATTTTTTCTACATGCTGTACTATGACTTTTTTCGATATACTATACTATGTTTTTTTTTCGACATGCTATACTGTAACTTTTTTTGACAACTTTTTTTCGACATACTATACTATGACATTTATTCAACATGCTGTACTATGACTTTTTTTCGACATGCTATACTATGAGTTTTTTCGGCATGCTATAGTATGACTTTTTTTCGACATGCTATACTATGACTTTTTTTCGACATACTATGACTTTTTTTCACAACTTTTTTCGACATGCTATACTATGACTTTTTTTTTCGACATACTATACTATGACTTTTTTCGACATGTACTATGACTTTTTTTTGACATGCTATACTATGACTTTTTTCGACATGTACTATGACTTTTTTCGACATATTATGACTTTTTTCGACATACTACATTCTGACTTTTTTTCGACATGCTATACTATGACTTTTTTCGACATGTACTATGACTTTTTTCGACATACTTTACGATGACGTTTATCAACATACAATACTATGACTTTTTTCCCAACTTTTTTCAAGATGCTATACTACGACTTTTTTCGACATGCTGTACTATGACTTTTTTTCGACATGCTATACTATGACTTTTTTCGACATACTATGACTTTTTTCGAGATACTTTACGATGACGTTTTTCAACATACCATACTATGACTTTTTTCAACATGCTATACTATGACTTTTTTCGACATACTATACCATGACTTTTTTTCGACATGCTACACTATGACTTTTTTCGACATACTTTACGATGACGTTTTTCGACATACATTACTATGACTTTTTTCGACATGCTATACCATGACTTTTTTTTCGACATGCTATACTATGACTTTTTTTTTCGACATGCTATACTATGACTTTTTTTCGACATACTATACTATGACTTTTTTTCGACATGCTATACCATGACTTTTTTCGACATGCTATACCATGACTTTTTTTCGACATGCTATACCATGACTTTTTTTCGACATACTATACTTTAACTTTTTTTGTCAACTTTTTTCGACATACTATACTATGACTTTTTTTCGACATACTTTACGATGACGTTTATCAACATACAATACTGACTTTTTTCACAACTTTTTTCAACATGCTATACTATGACTTTTTTTCAACATGCCATACTATGACTTTTTTTCGACATACTATGACTTTTTTTCGACATACCATACTATGACTTTTTTCACAACTTTTTTCGACATGCTATACTATGACTATTTCGACATGCTATACTATGACTTTTTTCGACATCCTATACTATGACTTTTTGCGACATACTATACTGACTTTTTTCGATATACTGACTTTTTTCACAACTTTTTTTTTTACATGCTATACTATGACTTTTTTTTCGACATGCTATACTATGACTTTTTTTCGACATACTGTACTATGACTTTTTTCGACATACTATACTATGACTTTTTTCGACATGCTATACTATGACTTTTTGCGACATGCTATACTATGACTTTTTTCGACATACTATACTGACTTTTTTTCGACATACTATGACTTTTTTTCGACATACTATACTATGACTTTTTTTTGACATGCTATACTGACTTTTTTTTCGACATGCTATACTATGACCTTTTTCGACATACTATACTATGACTTTTTTCGACATGCTATACTATGACATTTTTTCGACATGTTGTACTATGACTTTTTCCGACATGCTATACTATGACTTTTTTCGACATACAATACTATGACTTTTTTTCAAAACTGTTTTCGACATACTATACTTTAACTTTTTTGTCAACTTTTTTCGACATACTATACTATGACTTTTTTTTACATACTATACTATGACTTTTTTCGACATGCTATACTATGACTTTTTTCGACATACTATACTATGACTTTTTTCGACATCCTATACTATGACTTTTTTGACAACTTTTTTTCGACATGCTATACTATGACTTTTTTCGACATGCTATACTATGACTTTTTTCGACATACTATACTATGACTTTTTTTTACATACTATACTATGATTTTTTTCGACATGCTATACTATGACTTTTTTCGACATGCTATACTATGACTTTTTTTCGACATGCTATACTATGACTTTTTTTCGACATACTATACTATGACTTTTTTCGACATACTATACTATGACTTTTTTTACATACTATACTATGACTTTTTTCGACATGCTATACTATGACTTTTTTCGACATACTATACTATGACTTTTTTCGACATCCTATACTATGACTTTTTCCCGACATACTACATTCCGACTTTTTTTCGACATGCTATACTATGACTTTTTTTCGACATGCTATACTATGACTTTTTTCGACATGCTATACTATGACTTTTTTCGACATACTATACTATGACTTTTTTTTACATACTATACTATGACTTTTTTTCGACATGCTATACTATGACTTTTTTCGACATACTATACTATGACTTTTTTCGACATCCTATACTATGACTTTTTCCCGACATACTACATTCCGACTTTTTTTCGACATGCTATACTGTGACTTTTTTCGACATACTTTACAATGACTTTTTTCGACATACTATACTATAACATTTTTTCGACATGCTGTAGTATGACTTTTTTCGATATACTATACTATGACTTTTTTTCGACATACTATACTATGACTTTTTTCGACATACTATACTATGACTTTGTTCGACATGCTATACTATGACTTTTTTTCGACATGCTATACTATGACTTTTTTCGACATGCTGTACTATGACTTTTTTCGACATGCTGTACTATGACTTTTTTCGACATACTATACTATGACTTTTTTCGACATGCTATACTATGACTTTTTTCGACATACTTTACTATGACGTTTTTCGACATGCTATACTATGACTTTTTTGACAACTTTTTTTCGACATGCTATACTATGACTTTTTTGACAACTTTTTTTTCGACATGCTATACTATGACTTTTTTCGACATGCTATACTATGACTTTTTTTCGACATACTGTACTATGACTTTTTTCGACATGCTATACTATGACTTTTTTCGACATGCTATACTATGACTTTTTTCGACATGCTATACTATGACTTTTTTCGACATACTTTACTATGACGTTTTTCGACATGCTATACTATGACTTTTTTCGACATGCTATACTATGACTTTTTTCGACATGCTATACCATGACTTTTTTGACAACTTTTTTTTTCGACATGCTATACTATGACTTTTTTCGACATGCTATACCATGACTTTTTTGACAACTTTTTTCGACATGCTATACCATGACTTTTTTTGACATGCTATACCATGACTTTTTTCGACATGCTATACTATGACTTTTTTGACAACTTTTTTCGACATGCTATACTATGACTTTTTTGACAACTTTTTTTCGACATGCTATACTATGACTTTTTTGACAACTTTTTTCGACATGCTATACTATGACTTTTTTGACATACTATACTATGACTTTTTTCGACATGCTATACTATGATTTTTTTCGACATGCTATACTATGACTTTTTTTCGACATGCTATACCATGATTTTTTTCGACATGCTATACTATGACTTTCTTTCGACATGCTATACTATGATTTTTTTCGACACGCTATAATATGACTTTTTTTCGACATGCTATACTATGACTTTTTTTCTACATGCTATACTATGACTTTTTTTAAACATACTATACTATGACTTTTTTTCTACATGCTATACTATGACTTTTTTCGACATACTATACTATGACTTTTTTCGACATACTATACTATAAATTTTCGACATACTATACTATGACTTTTTTTCTACATGCTATACTATGACTTTTTTCAACATGTTATACTGACTTTTTTCGACATGCTGTACTATGACTATTTTTCAACATGCCATACTATGACTTTTTTCGACATACTATACAATGACTTTTTCAACATACTATGACTTTTCTTCGACATGCTATACTATGAATTTTTTCGACGTGCTATACTATGAATTTTTTCGACATGCTATACTATGACTTTTTTTTCGACATACTATACTTTGACATTTTTCAACCTGCTATACTATGACTTTTTTCGATATACTATACTATAACTTTTTTCAACATGCTATACTATGACTTTTTTGACATATTATACTGACATTTTTTCGACATGCTGTACTATGACTTTTTTCCGACACACTTTACTGACTTTTTTCGACATACTACATTCCGACTTTTTTTCAACATGCCATACTATGACTTTTTTCGACATACTATACAATGACTTTTTTTCAACATCCTACTGACTTTTTTTCGACATGCTATACTACTGACTTTTTTCGACATGCTATACTATGACTTTTTGACAACTTTTTTTGACATACTATACTGACTTTTTTCGACACGCTATACTATGACTTTTTTTCTACATGCTATACTATGACTTTTTTTTCGACATGCTATACTATGACTATTTGACAACTTTTTTTGACATACTATACTATGACTTTTTTTGACATACTATACTATGACTTTTTTTAAACATACTATACTATGACTTTTTTTCGACATACTATACTGTGACTTTTTTTCGACATACTATACTATGACTTTTTTTCGACATACTTTACTATGACTTTTTTCGACATACTTTACTATGACTTTTTTCGACATACTATACTATAACATTTTTTCGACATGCTGTACTATGACTTTTTTTCGATATACTATACTATGACATTTTTTCGACATGCTATACTATCACTTTTTTCGACATGCTGTACTATGACTTTTTTCGATATACTATACTATGACATTTTTTCGACATGCCATACTATGACTTTTTCAACATGCTATACTATGACTTTTTCGACATACTATACTGTGACTTTTTTCGACATGCCATACTCTGACTTTCTTCGACATGCTATACTATGACTTTTATCGAAATGCTATACTATGACTTTTTTCGACATACTATACTATGACTTTTTTCGACATCTTATACTATGACTTTTTTTCCCGACATACTACATTCCGACTTTTTTTCGACATGCTATACTATGACTTTTTTGACAACTTTTTTTCGACATGCTATACTGTGACTTTTTTCGACATACTTTACAATGACTTTTTTCGACATGCTATACTATGACTTTTTTCGACATACTATACTATGACTTTTTTCGACATGCTATACTATGACTTTTTTTCGACATACTTTACTATGACTTTTTTCGACATGCTATACTATGACTTTTTTCGACATGCTATACTATGACTTTTTTGACAACTTTTTTTCGACATGCTATACTATGACTTTTTTGACAACTTTTTTTCGACATGCTATACTATGACTTTTTTTCGACATGCTATACTATGACTTTTTTTCGACATAGTATACTATGACTTTTTTCGACATGCTATACCATGACTTTTTTCGACATGCTATACTATGACTTTTTTCTCGACATGCTATACTATGACTTTTTTTCGACATGCTATACTATGACTTTTTTTTCGACATGCTATACTATGACTTTTTTCGACATGCTATACTATGACTTTTTGCGACATGCTATACTATGACTTTTTGCGACATGCTATACTATGACTTTTTCGACATACTATACTGACTTTTTTCGACATACTATGACTTTTTTCGACATACTATACTATGACTTTTTTCGACATGCTATACTATGACTTTTTTTCGACATACTACAATCCGACTGTTTTCGACATGCTATACTGACTTTTTTTCCGACATGCTATACTATGACTTTTTTTCGACATACTACAATCCGACTTTTTTTGACATGCTATACTGACTTTTTTTTCCGACATGCTATACTATGACCTTTTTCGACATACTATACTATGACTTTTTTCGACATGCTATACTATGACATTTTTTCGACATGTTGTACTATGACTTTTTCCGACATGCTATACTATGACTTTTTTCGACATAAAATACTATGACTTTTTTTCAAAACTGTTTTCGACATACTATACTTTAACTTTTTTGTCAACTTTTTTCGACATACTATACTGACTTTTTTCGACGTGCTATACTATGACTGTTTTCTACATGCTATACTATGACTTTTTTCGACGTGCTATACTACGACTTTTTTCGACATACTATCCTATGACTTTTTTCGACTTCCTATACGACGATGTTTTTTCGACCAACTGTACTATGACTTTTTTCGACACACTATACTATGACTTTTTTAGAGACATTTTTTCGACATACTATACTATTACTTTTTTCGACATGTTATACTATGACTTTTTTCGACTTCCTATACTATGACATTTTTTCGACATACTGTACTATGACTTTTTTCGACTTCCTATACTATGACATTTTTTCGACATGCTGTACTATGACTTTTTTCGATATACTATACTATGATTTTTTTTCGACATGCTATACTGTAACTTTTTTGACAACTTTTTTCGACATACTATACTATGAGTTTTTTCACAACTTTTTTCGACATGCTATACTATGAGTTTTTTCGGCATGCTATAGTATGACTTTTTTTCGACATGCTATACTACGACTATTTCGACATGCTATACTATGACTTTTTTCGACATACTATGACTATTTTCACAACTTTTTTCGACATGCTATACTATGACTTTTTCAAAATGCTATACTATGACATTTCGACATGCTATACTATGACTTTTTTCGACATGCTATACTATGACTTTTTTTTCGACATACTGTACTATGACTTTTTTTCGACATGCTATACTATGACTTTTTTCGACATACTATACTATGACTTTTTTCGACATGCTATACTATGACTTTTTTCGACGACATGCTGTACTATGACTTTTTTCGACATACTATACTATGACTTTTTTTCGACATGCTATACTATGACTTTTTTTCGACATACTATAGTATGACTTTTTTCGACATGCTATACTATGACTTTTTTCGACATGCTGTACTATGACTTTTTTCGACATGCTATACTATGACTGTTTTCAACATACTATACTATGACTTTTTTCGACATGCTATACTATGACTTTTTTCGACATGCTATACTATGACTTTTTTCGACATACTATACTATGACTTTGTTCGACATGCTATACTATGACTTTTTTCGACATGCTATACTATGACTTTTTTCGACATGCTATATGATTTTTTTCGACATACTATACTGTGACTTTTTTCCCGACATACTACATTCCGACTTTTTTTCGACATGCTATACTATGACTTTTTTGACAACTTTTTTTCGACATGCTATACTATGACTTTTTTCGACATGCTATACTATGACTTTTTTCGACATACTATACTATGACTTTTTTCGACATGCTATACTATGACTTTTTTTTACATACTATACTGTGACTTTTTTCGACATGCTATACTATGACTTTTTTCGACATACTATACTATGACTTTTTTTCGACATCATATACTATGACTTTTTCCCGACATACTACATTCCGACTTTTTTTCGACATGCTATACTATGACTTTTTTGACAACTTTTTTTCGACATGCTATACTGTGACTTTTTTCGACATACTTTACAATGACTTTTTTCGACATACTATACTATAACATTTTTTCGACATGCTGTAGTATGACTTTTTTCGATATAATATACTATGACTTTTTTCGACATACTATACCATGACTTTTTTCGACATACTATACTATGACTTTGTTCGACATGCTATACTATGACTTTTTTCGACATGCTATACTATGACTTTTTTCGACATGCTATACTATGACTTTTTTCGACATGCTGTACTATGACTTTTTTCGACATGCTATACTATGACTTTTTTCGACATGCTATACTATGACTTTTTTCGACATACTATACTATGACTTTGACTTTTTTCGACATGCTATACTATGACTTTTTTTCTACATGCTATACTATGACTTTTTTCAACATATTATGCTGACATTTTTTCGACATGCTGTACTATGACTTTTTTCCGACACACTTTACTGACTTTTTTCGACATACTACATTCCGACTTTTTTTCAACATGCCATACTATGACTTTTTTCGACATACTATACAATGACTTTTTCAACATCCTATTGACTTTTTTCGACATGCTATACTACTGACTTTTTTTGACATGCTATACTATAAATTTTTTCGACATGCTATACTATGACTTTTTCGACATGCTATACTATGACTTTTTCGACATGCCATACTATGACTTTTTCGACATGCTATACTATGACTTTTTTCGACATGCTATACTATGACTTTTTGACAACTTTTTTTGACATACTATACTATGACTTTTTTTGACATACTATACTATGACTTTTTTCGACATGCTATACTATGACTTTTTGACAACTTTTTTTGACATACTATACTGTGACTTTTTTCGACATACTATACTATGACTTTTTTTCGACATACTTTACTATGACTTTTTTCGACATACTTTACTATGACTTTTTTCGACATACTATACTATAACATTTTTTCGACATGCTGTACTATGACATTTTTTCGACATGCTGTACTATGACATTTTTTCGACATGCTGTACTATGACTTTTTTCGATATACTATACTATGACATTTTTTCGACATGCCATACTATGACTTTTTCGACATGCTATACTGTGACTTTTTCGACATGCCATACTATGACTTTTTTTCGACATGCTATACTATGACTTTTTTTCGACATGCTATACTATGACTTTTTTAGAGACATTTTTTCGACATACTATACTATTACTTTTTTCGACATGTTATACAATGACTTTTTTCGACTTCCTATACTATGACATTTTTTCGACATACTGTACTATGACTTTTTTCGACTTCCTATACTATGACATTTTTTCTACATGCTGTACTATGACTTTTTTCGATATACTATACTATGATTTTTTTTCGACATGCTATACTGTAACTTTTTTGACAACTTTTTTCGACATACTATACTATGACATTTATTCAACATGCTGTACTATGACTTTTTTCGACATACTATACTATGAGTTTTTTCACAACTTTTTTCGACATGCTATACTATGACATTTATTCAACATGCTGTACTATGACTTTTTTCGACATGCTATACTATGAGTTTTTTCGGCATGCTATAGTATGACTTTTTTTTTCGACATGCTATACTATGACTTTTTTCGACATACTATGACTTTTTTTCACAACTTTTTTCGACATGCTATACTATGACTTTTTTTTCGACATACTATACTATGACTTTTTTCGACATGTACTATGACTTTTTTTTGACATGCTATACTATGACTTTTTTTCGACATGTACTATGACTTTTTTCGACATATTATGACTTTTTTCGACATACTACATTCTGACTTTTTTTCGACATGCTATACTATGACTTTTTTCGACATGTACTATGACTTTTTTCGACATACTTTACGATGACGTTTATCAACATACAATACTATGACTTTTTTCCCAACTTTTTTCAAGATGCTATACTACGACTTTTTTCGACATGCTGTACTATGACTTTTTTTTCGACATGCTATACTATGACTTTTTTTCGACATACTATGACTTTTTTCGAGATACTTTACGATGACGTTTTTCAACATACCATACTATGACTTTTTTCAACATGCTATACTATGACTTTTTTCGACATACTATACCATGACTTTTTTTCGACATGCTACACTATGACTTTTTTCGACATACTTTACGATGACGTTTTTCGACATACATTACTATGACTTTTTTCGACATGCTATACCATGACTTTTTTTCGACATGCTATACTATGACTTTTTTTCGACATGCTATACTATGACTTTTTTTTCGACATACTATACTATGACTTTTTTTTTCGACATGCTATACCATGACTTTTTTCGACATGCTATACCATGACTTTTTTTTCGACATGCTATACCATGACTTTTTTTCGACATACTATACTTTAACTTTTTTTGTCAACTTTTTTCGACATACTATACTATGACTTTTTTCGACATACTTTACGATGACGTTTATCAACATACAATACTGACTTTTTTCACAACTTTTTTCAACATGCTATACTATGACTTTTTTTCAACATGCCATACTATGACTTTTTTCGACATACTATGACTTTTTTCGACATACCATACTATGACTTTTTTCACAACTTTTTTCGACATGCTATACTATGACTATTTCGACATGCTATACTATGACTTTTTTCGACATCCTATACTATGACTTTTTGCGACATACTATACTGACTTTTTTCGATATACTGACTTTTTTCACAACTTTTTTCAACATGCTATACTATGACTTTTTTTTCGACATGCTATACTATGACTTTTTTTTCGACATACTGTACTATGACTTTTTTCGACATACTATACTATGACTTTTTTCGACATGCTATACTATGACTTTTTGCGACATGCTATACTATGACTTTTTCGACATACTATACTGACTTTTTTCGACATACTATGACTTTTTTCGACATACTATACTATGACTTTTTTTGACATGCTATACTGACTTTTTTTTCCGACATGCTATACTATGACCTTTTTCGACATACTATACTATGACTTTTTTCGACATGCTATACTATGACATTTTTTCGACATGTTGTACTATGACTTTTTCCGACATGCTATACTATGACTTTTTTCGACATACAATACTATGACTTTTTTTCAAAACTGTTTTCGACATACTATACTTTAACTTTTTTGTCAACTTTTTTCGACATACTATACTATGACTTTTTTTTACATACTATACTATGACTTTTTTCGACATGCTATACTATGACTTTTTTCGACATACTATACTATGACTTTTTTCGACATCCTATACTATGACTTTTTTGACAACTTTTTTTCGACATGCTATACTATGACTTTTTTCGACATGCTATACTATGACTTTTTTCGACATACTATACTATGACTTTTTTTTACATACTATACTATGATTTTTTTAGACATGCTATACTATGACTTTTTTTCGACATGCTATACTATGACTTTTTTCGACATGCTATACTATGACTTTTTTCGACATGCTATACTATGACTTTTTTCGACATACTATACTATGACTTTTTTCGACATACTATACTATGACTTTTTTTTACATACTATACTATGACTTTTTTCGACATGCTATACTATGACTTTTTTCGACATACTATACTATGACTTTTTTCGACATCCTATACTATGACTTTTTCCCGACATACTACATTCCAACTTTTTTTCGACATGCTATACTGTGACTTTTTTCGACATACTTTACAATGACTTTTTTCGACATACTATACTATAACATTTTTTCGACATGCTGTAGTATGACTTTTTTCGATATACTATACTATGACTTTTTTTCGACATACTATACTATGACTTTTTTTCGACATACTATACTATGACTTTGTTCGACATGCTATACTATGAATTTTTTCGACATGCTATACTATGACTTTTTTCGACATGCTATACTATGACTTTTTTCGACATGCTATACTATGACTTTTTTCGACATACTTTACTATGACGTTTTTCGACATGCTATACTATGACTTTTTTCGACATGCTATACTATGACTTTTTTGACAACTTTTTTCGACATGCTATACTATGACTTTTTTGACAACTTTTTTTCGACATGCTATACTATGACTTTTTTCGACATGCTATACTATGACTTTTTTTCGACATACTGTACTATGACTTTTTTCGACATGCTATACTATGACTTTTTTCGACATGCTATACTATGACTTTTTTCGACATGCTATACTATGACTTTTTTCGACATACTTTACTATGACGTTTTTCGACATGCTATACTATGACTTTTTTCGACATGCTATACTATGACTTTTTTCGACATGCTATACCATGACTTTTTTTCGACATGCTATACCATGACTTTTTTGACAACTTTTTTCGACATGCTATACTATGACTTTTTTCGACATGCTATACCATGACTTTTTTCGACATGCTATACCATGACTTTTTTGACAACTTTTTTCGACATGCTATACCATGACTTTTTTCGACATGCTATACCATGACTTTTTTCGACATGCTATACTATGACTTTTTTGACAACTTATTTCGACATGCTATACTATGACTTTTTTGACAACTTTTTTCGACATGCTATACTATGACTTTTTTGACAACTTTTTTCGACATGCTATACTATGACTTTTTTGACAACTTTTTTCGACATGCTATACTATGACTTTTTTGACATACTATACTATGACTTTTTTCGACATGCTATACTATGATTTTTTTCGACATGCTATACTATGACTTTTTTTCGACATGCTATACTATGATTTTTTTCGACATGCTATACTATGACTTTCTTTCGACATGCTATACTATGATTTTTTTCGACACGCTATAATATGACTTTTTTTTCGACATGCTATACTATGACTTTTTTTCTACATGCTATACTATGACTTTTTTTAAACATACTATACTATGACTTTTTTTTCTACATGCTATACTATGACTTTTTTTCGACATACTATACTATGACTTTTTTCGACATACTATACTATAAATTTTCGACATACTATACTATGACTTTTTTTCTACATGCTATACTATGACTTTTTTCAACATGTTATACTGACTTTTTTTCGACATGCTGTACTATGACTATTTTTCAACATGCCATACTATGACTTTTTTTCGACATACTATACAATGACTTTTTCAACATACTATGACTTTTCTTCGACATGCTATACTATGAATTTTTTCGACATGCTATACTATGACTTTTTTTTTCGACATACTATACTTTGACATTTTTCAACCTGCTATACTATGACTTTTTTCGATATACTATACTATAACTTTTTCAACATGCTATACTATGACTTTTTTGACATATTATACTGACATTTTTTCGACATGCTGTACTATGACTTTTTTCCGACACACTTTACTGACTTTTTTTCGACATACTACATTCCGACTTTTTTTCAACATGCCATACTATGACTTTTTTCGACATACTATACAATGACTTTTTCAACATCCTACTGACTTTTTTCGACATGCTATACTACTGACTTTTTTCGACATGCTATACTATGACTTTTTGACAACTTTTTTTGACATACTATACTGACTTTTTTTCGACACGCTATACTATGACTTTTTTTCTACATGCTATACTATGACTTTTTTTCGACATGCTATACTATGACTATTTGACAACTTTTTTTGACATACTATACTATGACTTTTTTTGACATACTATACTATGACTTTTTTTTAAACATACTATACTATGACTTTTTTTCGACATACTATACTGTGACTTTTTTCGACATACTATACTATGACTTTTTTTCGACATACTTTACTATGACTTTTTTCGACATACTTTACTATGACTTTTTTCGACATACTATACTATAACATTTTTTCGACATGCTGTACTATGACTTTTTTCGATATACTATACTATGACATTTTTTCGACATGCTATACTATCACTTTTTTCGACATGCTGTACTATGACTTTTTTCGATATACTATACTATGACATTTTTTCGACATGCCATACTATGACTTTTTCAACATGCTATACTATGACTTTTTCGACATACTATACTGTGACTTTTTCGACATGCCATACTCTGACTTTCTTCGACATGCTATACTATGACTTTTATCGACATGCTATACTATGACTTTTTTCGACATACTATACTATGACTTTTTTCGACATCTTATACTATGACTTTTTCCCGACATACTACATTCCGACTTTTTTTCGACATGCTATACTATGACTTTTTTGACAACTTTTTTTCGACATGCTATACTGTGACTTTTTTCGACATACTTTACAATGACTTTTTTTCGATATACTATACTATGACTTTTTTTCGACATGCTATACTATGACTTTTTTCGACATACTATACTATGACTTTTTTCGACATGCTATACTATGACTTTTTTCGACATACTTTACTATGACTTTTTTCGACATGCTATACTATGACTTTTTTCGACATGCTATACTATGACTTTTTTGACAACTTTTTTCGACATGCTATACTATGACTTTTTTGACAACTTTTTTTCGACATGCTATACTATGACTTTTTTCGACATGCTATACTATGACTTTTTTCGACATAGTATACTATGACTTTTTTCGACATGCTATACCATGACTTTTTTCGACATGCTATACTATGACTTTTTTCGACATGCTATACTATGACTTTTTTCGACATGCTATACTATGACTTTTTTCTACATGCTATACTATGACTTTTTTTCAACATATTATGCTGACATTTTTTCGACATGCTGTACTATGACTTTTTTCCGACACACTTTACTGACTTTTTTCGACATACTACATTCCGACTTTTTTTCAACATGCCATACTATGACTTTTTTCGACATACTATACAATGACTTTTTCAACATCCTATTGACTTTTTTCGACATGCTATACTACTGACTTTTTTTGACATGCTATACTATAAATTTTTTCGACATGCTATACTATGACTTTTTCGACATGCTATACTATGACTTTTTCGACATGCCATACTATGACTTTTTCGACATGCTATACTATGACTTTTTTCGACATGCTATACTATGACTTTTTGACAACTTTTTTTGACATACTATACTATGACTTTTTTTGACATACTATACTATGACTTTTTTCGACATGCTATACTATGACTTTTTGACAACTTTTTTTGACATACTATACTGTGACTTTTTTCGACATACTATACTATGACTTTTTTTCGACATACTTTACTATGACTTTTTTCGACATACTTTACTATGACTTTTTTCGACATACTATACTATAACATTTTTTCGACATGCTGTACTATGACATTTTTTCGACATGCTGTACTATGACATTTTTTCGACATGCTGTACTATGACTTTTTTTCGATATACTATACTATGACATTTTTTCGACATGCCATACTATGACTTTTTCGACATGCTATACTGTGACTTTTTCGACATGCCATACTATGACTTTTTTCGACATGCTATACTATGACTTTTTTTCGACATGCTATACTATGACTTTTTTAGAGACATTTTTTCGACATACTATACTATTACTTTTTTCGACATGTTATACAATGACTTTTTTCTACTTCCTATACTATGACATTTTTTCGACATACTGTACTATGACTTTTTTCGACTTCCTATACTATGACATTTTTTCTACATGCTGTACTATGACTTTTTTCGATATACTATACTATGATTTTTTTTTCGACATGCTATACTGTAACTTTTTTGACAACTTTTTTCGACATACTATACTATGACATTTATTCAACATGCTGTACTATGACTTTTTTCGACATGCTATACTATGAGTTTTTTCGGCATGCTATAGTATGACTTTTTTTCGACATGCTATACTATGACTTTTTTCGACATACTATGACTTTTTTCACAACTTTTTTCGACATGCTATACTATGACTTTTTTTTTCGACATACTATACTATGACTTTTTTCGACATGTACTATGACTTTTTTTTGACATGCTATACTATGACTTTTTTCGACATGTACTATGACTTTTTTCGACATATTATGACTTTTTTCGACATACTACATTCTGACTTTTTTTCGACATGCTATACTATGACTTTTTTCGACATGTACTATGACTTTTTTCGACATACTTTACGATGACGTTTATCAACATACAATACTATGACTTTTTTCCCAACTTTTTTCAAGATGCTATACTACGACTTTTTTCGACATGCTGTACTATGACTTTTTTTCGACATGCTATACTATGACTTTTTTCGACATACTATGACTTTTTTCGAGATACTTTACGATGACGTTTTTCAACATACCATACTATGACTTTTTTCAACATGCTATACTATGACTTTTTTCGACATACTATACCATGACTTTTTTTTCGACATGCTACACTATGACTTTTTTCGACATACTTTACGATGACGTTTTTCGACATACATTACTATGACTTTTTTTCGACATGCTATACCATGACTTTTTTTCGACATGCTATACTATGACTTTTTTTCGACATGCTATACTATGACTTTTTTTCGACATACTATACTATGACTTTTTTTTTCGACATGCTATACCATGACTTTTTTCGACATGCTATACCATGACTTTTTTTCGACATGCTATACCATGACTTTTTTTCGACATACTATACTTTAACTTTTTTTGTCAACTTTTTTCGACATACTATACTATGACTTTTTTCGACATACTTTACGATGACGTTTATCAACATACAATACTGACTTTTTTCACAACTTTTTTCAACATGCTATACTATGACTTTTTTTCAACATGCCATACTATGACTTTTTTCGACATACTATGACTTTTTTCGACATACCATACTATGACTTTTTTCACAACTTTTTTCGACATGCTATACTATGACTATTTCGACATGCTATACTATGACTTTTTTCGACATCCTATACTATGACTTTTTGCGACATACTATACTGACTTTTTTCGATATACTGACTTTTTTCACAACTTTTTTCAACATGCTATACTATGACTTTTTTTTTCGACATGCTATACTATGACTTTTTTTTTCGACATACTGTACTATGACTTTTTTCGACATACTATACTATGACTTTTTTCGACATGCTATACTATGACTTTTTGCGACATGCTATACTATGACTTTTTCGACATACTATACTGACTTTTTTCGACATACTATGACTTTTTTCGACATACTATACTATGACTTTTTTTTGACATGCTATACTGACTTTTTTTCCGACATGCTATACTATGACCTTTTTCGACATACTATACTATGACTTTTTTCGACATGCTATACTATGACATTTTTTCGACATGTTGTACTATGACTTTTTCCGACATGCTATACTATGACTTTTTTCGACATACAATACTATGACTTTTTTTCAAAACTGTTTTCGACATACTATACTTTAACTTTTTTGTCAACTTTTTTCGACATACTATACTATGACTTTTTTTTACATACTATACTATGACTTTTTTCGACATGCTATACTATGACTTTTTTCGACATACTATACTATGACTTTTTTCGACATCCTATACTATGACTTTTTTGACAACTTTTTTTCGACATGCTATACTATGACTTTTTTCGACATGCTATACTATGACTTTTTTCGACATACTATACTATGACTTTTTTTTACATACTATACTATGATTTTTTTCGACATGCTATACTATGACTTTTTTCGACATGCTATACTATGACTTTTTTCGACATGCTATACTATGACTTTTTTCGACATGCTATACTATGACTTTTTTCGACATACTATACTATGACTTTTTTCGACATACTATACTATGACTTTTTTTACATACTATACTATGACTTTTTTCGACATGCTATACTATGACTTTTTTCGACATACTATACTATGACTTTTTTTCGACATCCTATACTATGACTTTTTTCCCGACATACTACATTCCGACTTTTTTTCGACATGCTATACTATGACTTTTTTCGACATGCTATACTATGACTTTTTTTCGACATGCTATACTATGACTTTTTTCGACATACTATACTATGACTTTTTTTTACATACTATACTATGACTTTTTTCGACATGCTATACTATGACTTTTTTCGACATACTATACTATGACTTTTTTCGACATCCTATACTATGACTTTTTCCCGACATACTACATTCCGACTTTTTTTCGACATGCTATACTGTGACTTTTTTCGACATACTTTACAATGACTTTTTTCGACATACTATACTATAACATTTTTTCGACATGCTGTAGTATGACTTTTTTCGATATACTATACTATGACTTTTTTCGACATACTATACTATGACTTTTTTCGACATACTATACTATGACTTTGTTCGACATGCTATACTATGACTTTTTTCGACATGCTATACTATGACTTTTTTCGACATGCTGTACTATGACTTTTTTCGACATGCTATACTATGACTTTTTTCGACATGCTATACTATGACTTTTTTCGACATGCTATACTATGACTTTTTTCGACATACTTTACTATGACGTTTTTCGACATGCTATACTATGACTTTTTTGACAACTTTTTTCGACATGCTATACTATGACTTTTTTGACAACTTTTTTTCGACATGCTATACTATGACTTTTTTCGACATGCTATACTATGACTTTTTTCGACATACTGTACTATGACTTTTTTCGACATGCTATACTATGACTTTTTTCGACATGCTATACTATGACTTTTTTCGACATGCTATACTATGACTTTTTTCGACATACTTTACTATGACGTTTTTCGACATGCTATACTATGACTTTTTTCGACATGCTATACTATGACTTTTTTTCGACATGCTATACCATGACTTTTTTCGACATGCTATACCATGACTTTTTTGACAACTTTTTTCGACATGCTATACTATGACTTTTTTCGACATGCTATACCATGACTTTTTTGACAACTTTTTTCGACATGCTATACCATGACTTTTTTCGACATGCTATACCATGACTTTTTTCGACATGCTATACTATGACTTTTTTGACAACTTTTTTCGACATGCTATACTATGACTTTTTTGACAACTTTTTTCGACATGCTATACTATGACTTTTTTGACAACTTTTTTCGACATGCTATACTATGACTTTTTTGACATACTATACTATGACTTTTTTCGACATGCTATACTATGATTTTTTTCGACATGCTATACTGTGACTTTTTTTTCGACATGCTATACCATGATTTTTTTCGACATGCTATACTATGATTTTTTTCGACACGCTATAATATGACTTTTTTTCGACATGCTATACTATGACTTTTTTTCTACATGCTATACTATGACTTTTTTTAAACATACTATACTATGACTTTTTTTCTACATGCTATACTATGACTTTTTTCGACATACTATACTATGACTTTTTTCGACATACTATACTATAAATTTTCGACATACTATACTATGACTTTTTTCTACATGCTATACTATGACTTTTTTCAACATGTTATACTGACTATTTTTCAACATGCCATACTATGACTTTTTTCGACATACTATACAATGACTTTTTCAACATACTATGACTTTTCTTCGACATGCTATACTATGAATTTTTTCGACGTGCTATACTATGAATTTTTTCGACATGCTATACTATGACTTTTTTTTCGACATACTATACTTTGACATTTTTCAACCTGCTATACTATGACTTTTTTCGATATACTATACTATAACTTTTTCAACATGCTATACTATGACTTTTTTGACATATTATACTGACATTTTTTCGACATGCTGTACTATGACTTTTTTCCGACACACTTTACTGACTTTTTTTCGACATACTACATTCCGACTTTTTTTCAACATGCCATACTATGACTTTTTTCGACATACTATACAATGACTTTTTCAACATCCTACTGACTTTTTTCGACATGCTATACTACTGACTTTTTTCGACATGCTATACTATGACTTTTTGACAACTTTTTTTGACATACTATACTGACTTTTTTTCGACACGCTATACTATGACTTTTTTTCTACATGCTATACTATGACTTTTTTTCGACATGCTATACTATGACTATTTGACAACTTTTTTTGACATACTATACTATGACTTTTTTTGACATACTATACTATGACTTTTTTTAAACATACTATACTATGACTTTTTTTTCGACATACTATACTGTGACTTTTTTCGACATACTATACTATGACTTTTTTTCGACATACTTTACTATGACTTTTTTTCGACATACTTTACTATGACTTTTTTCGACATACTATACTATAACATTTTTTCGACATGCTGTACTATGACTTTTTTCGATATACTATACTATGACATTTTTTCGACATGCTATACTATCACTTTTTTCGACATGCTGTACTATGACTTTTTTCGATATACTATACTATGACATTTTTTCGACATGCCATACTATGACTTTTTCAACATGCTATACTATGACTTTTTCGACATACTATACTGTGACTTTTTCGACATGCCATACTCTGACTTTCTTCGACATGCTATACTATGACTTTTATCGACATGCTATACTATGACTTTTTTTCGACATACTATACTATGACTTTTTTCGACATCTTATACTATGACTTTTTCCCGACATACTACATTCCGACTTTTTTTCGACATGCTATACTATGACTTTTTTGACAACTTTTTTTCGACATGCTATACTGTGACTTTTTTCGACATACTTTACAATGACTTTTTTCGACATGCTATACTATGACTTTTTTCGACATACTATACTATGACTTTTTTCGACATGCTATACTATGACTTTTTTCGACATACTTTACTATGACTTTTTTCGACATGCTATACTATGACTTTTTTCGACATGCTATACTATGACTTTTTTGACAACTTTTTTCGACATGCTATACTATGACTTTTTTGACAACTTTTTTTCGACATGCTATACTATGACTTTTTTCGACATGCTATACTATGACTTTTTTCGACATAGTATACTATGACTTTTTTCGACATGCTATACCATGACTTTTTTCGACATGCTATACTATGACTTTTTTCGACATGCTATACTATGACTTTTTTTTCGACATGCTATACTATGACTTTTTTTCGACATGCTATACTATGACTTTTTTCGACATGCTATACTATGACTTTTTGCGACATGCTATACTATGACTTTTTGCGACATGCTATACTATGACTTTTTCGACATACTATACTGACTTTTTTCGACATACTATGACTTTTTTCGACATACTATACTATGACTTTTTTCGACATGCTATACTATGACTTTTTTTCGACATACTACAATCCGACTGTTTTCGACATGCTATACTGACTTTTTTTCCGACATGCTATACTATGACTTTTTTTCGACATACTACAATCCGACTTTTTTTGACATGCTATACTGACTTTTTTTCCGACATGCTATACTATGACCTTTTTCGACATACTATACTATGACTTTTTTCGACATGCTATACTATGACATTTTTTCGACATGTTGTACTATGACTTTTTCCGACATGCTATACTATGACTTTTTTCGACATAAAATACTATGACTTTTTTTCAAAACTGTTTTCGACATACTATACTTTAACTTTTTTGTCAACTTTTTTCGACATACTATACTGACTTTTTTCGACGTGCTATACTATGACTGTTTTCTACATGCTATACTATGACTTTTTTCGACGTGCTATACTACGACTTTTTTCGACATACTATCCTATGACTTTTTTCGACTTCCTATACGACGATGTTTTTTCGACCAACTGTACTATGACTTTTTTCGACACACTATACTATGACTTTTTTAGAGACATTTTTTCGACATACTATACTATTACTTTTTTCGACATGTTATACTATGACTTTTTTCGACTTCCTATACTATGACATTTTTTCGACATACTGTACTATGACTTTTTTCGACTTCCTATACTATGACATTTTTTCGACATGCTGTACTATGACTTTTTTCGATATACTATACTATGATTTTTTTTCGACATGCTATACTGTAACTTTTTTGACAACTTTTTTCGACATACTATACTATGAGTTTTTTCACAACTTTTTTCGACATGCTATACTATGAGTTTTTTCGGCATGCTATAGTATGACTTTTTTTCGACATGCTATACTACGACTATTTCGACATGCTATACTATGACTTTTTTCGACATACTATGACTTTTTTCACAACTTTTTTCGACATGCTATACTATGACTTTTTCAAAATGCTATACTATGACATTTCGACATGCTATACTATGACTTTTTTCGACATGCTATACTATGACTTTTTTTTCGACATACTGTACTATGACTTTTTTTTCGACATGCTATACTATGACTTTTTTCGACATACTATACTATGACTTTTTTCGACATGCTATACTATGACTTTTTTTCGACATGCTGTACTATGACTTTTTTCGACATACTATACTATGACTTTTTTCGACATGCTATACTATGACTTTTTTTCGACATACTATAGTATGACTTTTTTCGACATGCTATACTATGACTTTTTTCGACATGCTGTACTATGACTTTTTTCGACATGCTATACTATGACTGTTTTCAACATACTATACTATGACTTTTTTCGACATGCTATACTATGACTTTTTTCGACATGCTATACTATGACTTTTTTCGACATACTATACTATGACTTTGTTCGACATGCTATACTATGACTTTTTTCGACATGCTATACTATGACTTTTTTCGACATGCTATATGATTTTTTTCGACATACTATACTGTGACTTTTTCCCGACATACTACATTCCGACTTTTTTTCGACATGCTATACTATGACTTTTTTGACAACTTTTTTTCGACATGCTATACTATGACTTTTTTCGACATGCTATACTATGACTTTTTTCGACATACTATACTATGACTTTTTTCGACATGCTATACTATGACTTTTTTTTACATACTATACTGTGACTTTTTTCGACATGCTATACTATGACTTTTTTCGACATACTATACTATGACTTTTTTCGACATCATATACTATGACTTTTTCCCGACATACTACATTCCGACTTTTTTTTCGACATGCTATACTATGACTTTTTTGACAACTTTTTTTTCGACATGCTATACTGTGACTTTTTTTCGACATACTTTACAATGACTTTTTTCGACATACTATACTATAACATTTTTTCGACATGCTGTAGTATGACTTTTTTCGATATAATATACTATGACTTTTTTCGACATACTATACCATGACTTTTTTCGACATACTATACTATGACTTTGTTCGACATGCTATACTATGACTTTTTTTCGACATGCTATACTATGACTTTTTTCGACATGCTATACTATGACTTTTTTCGACATGCTGTACTATGACTTTTTTCGACATGCTATACTATGACTTTTTTCGACATGCTATACTATGACTTTTTTCGACATACTATACTATGACTTTGACTTTTTTCGACATGCTATACTATGACTTTTTTCTACATGCTATACTATGACTTTTTTCAACATATTATGCTGACATTTTTTCGACATGCTGTACTATGACTTTTTTCCGACACACTTTACTGACTTTTTTCGACATACTACATTCCGACTTTTTTTCAACATGCCATACTATGACTTTTTTCGACATACTATACAATGACTTTTTCAACATCCTATTGACTTTTTTCGACATGCTATACTACTGACTTTTTTTTGACATGCTATACTATAAATTTTTTCGACATGCTATACTATGACTTTTTCGACATGCTATACTATGACTTTTTCGACATGCCATACTATGACTTTTTCGACATGCTATACTATGACTTTTTTCGACATGCTATACTATGACTTTTTGACAACTTTTTTTGACATACTATACTATGACTTTTTTTGACATACTATACTATGACTTTTTTCGACATGCTATACTATGACTTTTTGACAACTTTTTTTGACATACTATACTGTGACTTTTTTCGACATACTATACTATGACTTTTTTTCGACATACTTTACTATGACTTTTTTCGACATACTTTACTATGACTTTTTTCGACATACTATACTATAACATTTTTTCGACATGCTGTACTATGACATTTTTTCGACATGCTGTACTATGACATTTTTTCGACATGCTGTACTATGACTTTTTTCGATATACTATACTATGACATTTTTTCGACATGCCATACTATGACTTTTTCGACATGCTATACTGTGACTTTTTCGACATGCCATACTATGACTTTTTTCGACATGCTATACTATGACTTTTTTTTCGACATGCTATACTATGACTTTTTTAGAGACATTTTTTCGACATACTATACTATTACTTTTTTCGACATGTTATACAATGACTTTTTTTTCGACTTCCTATACTATGACATTTTTTCGACATACTGTACTATGACTTTTTTCGACTTCCTATACTATGACATTTTTTCTACATGCTGTACTATGACTTTTTTCGATATACTATACTATGATTTTTTTTCGACATGCTATACTGTAACTTTTTTGACAACTTTTTTCGACATACTATACTATGACATTTATTCAACATGCTGTACTATGACTTTTTTCGACATACTATACTATGAGTTTTTTCACAACTTTTTTCGACATGCTATACTATGACATTTATTCAACATGCTGTACTATGACTTTTTTCGACATGCTATACTATGAGTTTTTTCGGCATGCTATAGTATGACTTTTTTTCGACATGCTATACTATGACTTTTTTCGACATACTATGACTTTTTTTCACAACTTTTTTCGACATGCTATACTATGACTTTTTTTTCGACATACTATACTATGACTTTTTTCGACATGTACTATGACTTTTTTTTGACATGCTATACTATGACTTTTTTCGACATGTACTATGACTTTTTTCGACATATTATGACTTTTTTCGACATACTACATTCTGACTTTTTTTCGACATGCTATACTATGACTTTTTTCGACATGTACTATGACTTTTTTCGACATACTTTACGATGACGTTTATCAACATACAATACTATGACTTTTTTCCCAACTTTTTTCAAGATGCTATACTACGACTTTTTTCGACATGCTGTACTATGACTTTTTTTCGACATGCTATACTATGACTTTTTTCGACATACTATGACTTTTTTCGAGATACTTTACGATGACGTTTTTCAACATACCATACTATGACTTTTTTCAACATGCTATACTATGACTTTTTTCGACATACTATACCATGACTTTTTTTCGACATGCTACACTATGACTTTTTTCGACATACTTTACGATGACGTTTTTCGACATACATTACTATGACTTTTTTTCGACATGCTATACCATGACTTTTTTTCGACATGCTATACTATGACTTTTTTTCGACATGCTATACTATGACTTTTTTTCGACATACTATACTATGACTTTTTTTCGACATGCTATACCATGACTTTTTTTCGACATGCTATACCATGACTTTTTTTCGACATGCTATACCATGACTTTTTTTCGACATACTATACTTTAACTTTTTTTGTCAACTTTTTTCGACATACTATACTATGACTTTTTTCGACATACTTTACGATGACGTTTATCAACATACAATACTGACTTTTTTCACAACTTTTTTCAACATGCTATACTATGACTTTTTTTCAACATGCCATACTATGACTTTTTTCGACATACTATGACTTTTTTCGACATACCATACTATGACTTTTTTTCACAACTTTTTTCGACATGCTATACTATGACTATTTCGACATGCTATACTATGACTTTTTTCGACATCCTATACTATGACTTTTTGCGACATACTATACTGACTTTTTTCGATATACTGACTTTTTTCACAACTTTTTTCAACATGCTATACTATGACTTTTTTTTTCGACATGCTATACTATGACTTTTTTTTCGACATACTGTACTATGACTTTTTTCGACATACTATACTATGACTTTTTTCGACATGCTATACTATGACTTTTTGCGACATGCTATACTATGACTTTTTCGACATACTATACTGACTTTTTTCGACATACTATGACTTTTTTCGACATACTATACTATGACTTTTTTTGACATGCTATACTGACTTTTTTTCCGACATGCTATACTATGACCTTTTTCGACATACTATACTATGACTTTTTTCGACATGCTATACTATGACATTTTTTCGACATGTTGTACTATGACTTTTTTCGACATACAATACTATGACTTTTTTTCAAAACTGTTTTCGACATACTATACTTTAACTTTTTTGTCAACTTTTTTCGACATACTATACTATGACTTTTTTTTACATACTATACTATGACTTTTTTCGACATGCTATACTATGACTTTTTTCGACATACTATACTATGACTTTTTTCGACATCCTATACTATGACTTTTTTGACAACTTTTTTTCGACATGCTATACTATGACTTTTTTCGACATGCTATACTATGACTTTTTTCGACATACTATACTATGACTTTTTTTTACATACTATACTATGATTTTTTTAGACATGCTATACTATGACTTTTTTCGACATGCTATACTATGACTTTTTTCGACATGCTATACTATGACTTTTTTCGACATGCTATACTATGACTTTTTTCGACATACTATACTATGACTTTTTTTCGACATACTATACTATGACTTTTTTTTACATACTATACTATGACTTTTTTCGACATGCTATACTATGACTTTTTTCGACATACTATACTATGACTTTTTTTCGACATCCTATACTATGACTTTTTCCCGACATACTACATTCCAACTTTTTTTCGACATGCTATACTGTGACTTTTTTCGACATACTTTACAATGACTTTTTTCGACATACTATACTATAACATTTTTTCGACATGCTGTAGTATGACTTTTTTCGATATACTATACTATGACTTTTTTCGACATACTATACTATGACTTTTTTCGACATACTATACTATGACTTTGTTCGACATGCTATACTATGACTTTTTTCGACATGCTATACTATGACTTTTTTCGACATGCTATACTATGACTTTTTTCGACATGCTATACTATGACTTTTTTCGACATACTTTACTATGACGTTTTTCGACATGCTATACTATGACTTTTTTCGACATGCTATACTATGACTTTTTTGACAACTTTTTTCGACATGCTATACTATGACTTTTTTGACAACTTTTTTTCGACATGCTATACTATGACTTTTTTCGACATGCTATACTATGACTTTTTTCGACATACTGTACTATGACTTTTTTCGACATGCTATACTATGACTTTTTTCGACATGCTATACTATGACTTTTTTCGACATGCTATACTATGACTTTTTTCGACATACTTTACTATGACGTTTTTCGACATGCTATACTATGACTTTTTTCGACATGCTATACTATGACTTTTTTCGACATGCTATACCATGACTTTTTTTTTTCGACATGCTATACCATGACTTTTTTGACAACTTTTTTCGACATGCTATACTATGACTTTTTTCGACATGCTATACCATGACTTTTTTTTCGACATGCTATACCATGACTTTTTTGACAACTTTTTTCGACATGCTATACCATGACTTTTTTTCGACATGCTATACTATGACTTTTTTGACAACTTTTTTTTTGACAACTTCGACATGCTATACTATGACTTTTTTGACATACTATACTATGACTTTTTTCGACATGCTATACTATGATTTTTTTCGACATGCTATACTATGACTTTTTTTCGACATGCTATACTATGATTTTTTTCGACATGCTATACTATGACTTTCTTTCGACATGCTATACTATGATTTTTTTCGACACGCTATAATATGACTTTTTTTCGACATGCTATACTATGACTTTTTTTCTACATGCTATACTATGACTTTTTTTTAAACATACTATACTATGACTTTTTTTTCTACATGCTATACTATGACTTTTTTCGACATACTATACTATGACTTTTTTCGACATACTATACTATAAATTTTCGACATACTATACTATGACTTTTTTCTACATGCTATACTATGACTTTTTTCAACATGTTATACTGACTTTTTTTCGACATGCTGTACTATGACTATTTTTCAACATGCCATACTATGACTTTTTTCGACATACTATACAATGACTTTTTCAACATACTATGACTTTTCTTCGACATGCTATACTATGAATTTTTTCGACATGCTATACTATGACTTTTTTTTTCGACATACTATACTTTGACATTTTTCAACCTGCTATACTATGACTTTTTTCGATATACTATACTATAACTTTTTCAACATGCTATACTATGACTTTTTTGACATATTATACTGACATTTTTTCGACATGCTGTACTATGACTTTTTTCCGACACACTTTACTGACTTTTTTCGACATACTACATTCCGACTTTTTTTCAACATGCCATACTATGACTTTTTTCGACATACTATACAATGACTTTTTCAACATCCTACTGACTTTTTTCGACATGCTATACTACTGACTTTTTTCGACATGCTATACTATGACTTTTTGACAACTTTTTTTTGACATACTATACTGACTTTTTTTCGACACGCTATACTATGACTTTTTTTCTACATGCTATACTATGACTTTTTTTCGACATGCTATACTATGACTATTTGACAACTTTTTTTTGACATACTATACTATGACTTTTTTTGACATACTATACTATGACTTTTTTTAAACATACTATACTATGACTTTTTTTCGACATACTATACTGTGACTTTTTTCGACATACTATACTATGACTTTTTTTCGACATACTTTACTATGACTTTTTTCGACATACTTTACTATGACTTTTTTCGACATACTATACTATAACATTTTTTCGACATGCTGTACTATGACTTTTTTCGATATACTATACTATGACATTTTTTCGACATGCTATACTATCACTTTTTTCGACATGCTGTACTATGACTTTTTTCGATATACTATACTATGACATTTTTTCGACATGCCATACTATGACTTTTTCAACATGCTATACTATGACTTTTTCGACATACTATACTGTGACTTTTTCGACATGCCATACTCTGACTTTCTTCGACATGCTATACTATGACTTTTATCGACATGCTATACTATGACTTTTTTCGACATACTATACTATGACTTTTTTCGACATCTTATACTATGACTTTTTCCCGACATACTACATTCCGACTTTTTTTCGACATGCTATACTATGACTTTTTTGACAACTTTTTTTCGACATGCTATACTGTGACTTTTTTCGACATACTTTACAATGACTTTTTTTCGATATACTATACTATGACTTTTTTCGACATGCTATACTATGACTTTTTTCGACATACTATACTATGACTTTTTTTCGACATGCTATACTATGACTTTTTTCGACATACTTTACTATGACTTTTTTCGACATGCTATACTATGACTTTTTTTCGACATGCTATACTATGACTTTTTTGACAACTTTTTTCGACATGCTATACTATGACTTTTTTGACAACTTTTTTTCGACATGCTATACTATGACTTTTTTCGACATGCTATACTATGACTTTTTTCGACATAGTATACTATGACTTTTTTCGACATGCTATACCATGACTTTTTTCGACATGCTATACTATGACTTTTTTCGACATGCTATACTATGACTTTTTTCGACATGCTATACTATGACTTTTTTCTACATGCTATACTATGACTTTTTTCAACATATTATGCTGACATTTTTTCGACATGCTGTACTATGACTTTTTTCCGACACACTTTACTGACTTTTTTCGACATACTACATTCCGACTTTTTTTCAACATGCCATACTATGACTTTTTTCGACATACTATACAATGACTTTTTCAACATCCTATTGACTTTTTTCGACATGCTATACTACTGACTTTTTTTGACATGCTATACTATAAATTTTTTCGACATGCTATACTATGACTTTTTCGACATGCTATACTATGACTTTTTCGACATGCCATACTATGACTTTTTCGACATGCTATACTATGACTTTTTTCGACATGCTATACTATGACTTTTTGACAACTTTTTTTGACATACTATACTATGACTTTTTTTGACATACTATACTATGACTTTTTTCGACATGCTATACTATGACTTTTTGACAACTTTTTTTGACATACTATACTGTGACTTTTTTCGACATACTATACTATGACTTTTTTTCGACATACTTTACTATGACTTTTTTCGACATACTTTACTATGACTTTTTTCGACATACTATACTATAACATTTTTTCGACATGCTGTACTATGACATTTTTTCGACATGCTGTACTATGACATTTTTTCGACATGCTGTACTATGACTTTTTTCGATATACTATACTATGACATTTTTTCGACATGCCATACTATGACTTTTTCGACATGCTATACTGTGACTTTTTCGACATGCCATACTATGACTTTTTTCGACATGCTATACTATGACTTTTTTTCGACATGCTATACTATGACTTTTTTAGAGACATTTTTTCGACATACTATACTATTACTTTTTTCGACATGTTATACAATGACTTTTTTTCTACTTCCTATACTATGACATTTTTTCGACATACTGTACTATGACTTTTTTCGACTTCCTATACTATGACATTTTTTTCTACATGCTGTACTATGACTTTTTTCGATATACTATACTATGATTTTTTTTCGACATGCTATACTGTAACTTTTTTGACAACTTTTTTCGACATACTATACTATGACATTTATTCAACATGCTGTACTATGACTTTTTTCGACATGCTATACTATGAGTTTTTTCGGCATGCTATAGTATGACTTTTTTTTCGACATGCTATACTATGACTTTTTTCGACATACTATGACTTTTTTCACAACTTTTTTCGACATGCTATACTATGACTTTTTTTTCGACATACTATACTATGACTTTTTTCGACATGTACTATGACTTTTTTTTGACATGCTATACTATGACTTTTTTCGACATGTACTATGACTTTTTTCGACATATTATGACTTTTTTCGACATACTACATTCTGACTTTTTTTCGACATGCTATACTATGACTTTTTTCGACATGTACTATGACTTTTTTCGACATACTTTACGATGACGTTTATCAACATACAATACTATGACTTTTTTTCCCAACTTTTTTCAAGATGCTATACTACGACTTTTTTCGACATGCTGTACTATGACTTTTTTTCGACATGCTATACTATGACTTTTTTCGACATACTATGACTTTTTTCGAGATACTTTACGATGACGTTTTTTCAACATACCATACTATGACTTTTTTCAACATGCTATACTATGACTTTTTTCGACATACTATACCATGACTTTTTTTCGACATGCTACACTATGACTTTTTTCGACATACTTTACGATGACGTTTTTCGACATACATTACTATGACTTTTTTCGACATGCTATACCATGACTTTTTTTCGACATGCTATACTATGACTTTTTTTCGACATGCTATACTATGACTTTTTTTTCGACATACTATACTATGACTTTTTTTCGACATGCTATACCATGACTTTTTTCGACATGCTATACCATGACTTTTTTTCGACATGCTATACCATGACTTTTTTTCGACATACTATACTTTAACTTTTTTTGTCAACTTTTTTCGACATACTATACTATGACTTTTTTCGACATACTTTACGATGACGTTTATCAACATACAATACTGACTTTTTTCACAACTTTTTTCAACATGCTATACTATGACTTTTTTCAACATGCCATACTATGACTTTTTTCGACATACTATGACTTTTTTCGACATACCATACTATGACTTTTTTCACAACTTTTTTCGACATGCTATACTATGACTATTTCGACATGCTATACTATGACTTTTTTCGACATCCTATACTATGACTTTTTGCGACATACTATACTGACTTTTTTCGATATACTGACTTTTTTCACAACTTTTTTCAACATGCTATACTATGACTTTTTTTTCGACATGCTATACTATGACTTTTTTTTCGACATACTGTACTATGACTTTTTTCGACATACTATACTATGACTTTTTTCGACATGCTATACTATGACTTTTTGCGACATGCTATACTATGACTTTTTCGACATACTATACTGACTTTTTTCGACATACTATGACTTTTTTCGACATACTATACTATGACTTTTTTTGACATGCTATACTGACTTTTTTTCCGACATGCTATACTATGACCTTTTTTCGACATACTATACTATGACTTTTTTCGACATGCTATACTATGACATTTTTTCGACATGTTGTACTATGACTTTTTTCCGACATGCTATACTATGACTTTTTTCGACATACAATACTATGACTTTTTTTTCAAAACTGTTTTCGACATACTATACTTTAACTTTTTTGTCAACTTTTTTCGACATACTATACTATGACTTTTTTTTACATACTATACTATGACTTTTTTTCGACATGCTATACTATGACTTTTTTCGACATACTATACTATGACTTTTTTCGACATCCTATACTATGACTTTTTTGACAACTTTTTTTCGACATGCTATACTATGACTTTTTTCGACATGCTATACTATGACTTTTTTCGACATACTATACTATGACTTTTTTTTACATACTATACTATGATTTTTTTCGACATGCTATACTATGACTTTTTTCGACATGCTATACTATGACTTTTTTTCGACATGCTATACTATGACTTTTTTCGACATGCTATACTATGACTTTTTTCGACATACTATACTATGACTTTTTTCGACATACTATACTATGACTTTTTTTACATACTATACTATGACTTTTTTCGACATGCTATACTATGACTTTTTTCGACATACTATACTATGACTTTTTTCGACATCCTATACTATGACTTTTTCCCGACATACTACATTCCGACTTTTTTTCGACATGCTATACTATGACTTTTTTCGACATGCTATACTATGACTTTTTTTCGACATGCTATACTATGACTTTTTTCGACATACTATACTATGACTTTTTTTTTACATACTATACTATGACTTTTTTCGACATGCTATACTATGACTTTTTTCGACATACTATACTATGACTTTTTTCGACATCCTATACTATGACTTTTTCCCGACATACTACATTCCGACTTTTTTTCGACATGCTATACTGTGACTTTTTTCGACATACTTTACAATGACTTTTTTCGACATACTATACTATAACATTTTTTCGACATGCTGTAGTATGACTTTTTTCGATATACTATACTATGACTTTTTTCGACATACTATACTATGACTTTTTTCGACATACTATACTATGACTTTGTTCGACATGCTATACTATGACTTTTTTCGACATGCTATACTATGACTTTTTTCGACATGCTGTACTATGACTTTTTTTCGACATGCTATACTATGACTTTTTTCGACATGCTATACTATGACTTTTTTCGACATGCTATACTATGACTTTTTTCGACATACTTTACTATGACGTTTTTCGACATGCTATACTATGACTTTTTTGACAACTTTTTTCGACATGCTATACTATGACTTTTTTGACAACTTTTTTTCGACATGCTATACTATGACTTTTTTTTCGACATGCTATACTATGACTTTTTTTCGACATACTGTACTATGACTTTTTTCGACATGCTATACTATGACTTTTTTCGACATGCTATACTATGACTTTTTTTCGACATGCTATACTATGACTTTTTTCGACATACTTTACTATGACGTTTTTCGACATGCTATACTATGACTTTTTTCGACATGCTATACTATGACTTTTTTCGACATGCTATACCATGACTTTTTTCGACATGCTATACCATGACTTTTTTGACAACTTTTTTCGACATGCTATACTATGACTTTTTTCGACATGCTATACCATGACTTTTTTGACAACTTTTTTCGACATGCTATACCATGACTTTTTTCGACATGCTATACCATGACTTTTTTCGACATGCTATACTATGACTTTTTTGACAACTTTTTTCGACATGCTATACTATGACTTTTTTGACAACTTTTTTCGACATGCTATACTATGACTTTTTTGACAACTTTTTTTCGACATGCTATACTATGACTTTTTTGACATACTATACTATGACTTTTTTCGACATGCTATACTATGATTTTTTTCGACATGCTATACTATGACTTTTTTTTCGACATGCTATACCATGATTTTTTTCGACATGCTATACTATGACTTTCTTTCGACATGCTATACTATGATTTTTTTCGACACGCTATAATATGACTTTTTTTCGACATGCTATACTATGACTTTTTTTCTACATGCTATACTATGACTTTTTTTAAACATACTATACTATGACTTTTTTTCTACATGCTATACTATGACTTTTTTCGACATACTATACTATGACTTTTTTCGACATACTATACTATAAGTTTTCGACATACTATACTATGACTTTTTTCTACATGCTATACTATGACTTTTTTCAACATGTTATACTGACTTTTTTTCGACATGCTGTACTATGACTATTTTTCAACATGCCATACTATGACTTTTTTCGACATACTATACAATGACTTTTTCAACATACTATGACTTTTCTTCGACATGCTATACTATGAATTTTTTCGACGTGCTATACTATGAATTTTTTTCGACATGCTATACTATGACTTTTTTTTCGACATACTATACTTTGACATTTTTCAACCTGCTATACTATGACTTTTTTCGATATACTATACTATAACTTTTTCAACATGCTATACTATGACTTTTTTGACATATTATACTGACATTTTTTCGACATGCTGTACTATGACTTTTTTCCGACACACTTTACTGACTTTTTTCGACATACTACATTCCGACTTTTTTTCAACATGCCATACTATGACTTTTTTCGACATACTATACAATGACTTTTTCAACATCCTACTGACTTTTTTTCGACATGCTATACTACTGACTTTTTTCGACATGCTATACTATGACTTTTTGACAACTTTTTTTGACATACTATACTGACTTTTTTTCGACACGCTATACTATGACTTTTTTTCTACATGCTATACTATGACTTTTTTTCGACATGCTATACTATGACTATTTGACAACTTTTTTTGACATACTATACTATGACTTTTTTTGACATACTATACTATGACTTTTTTTAAACATACTATACTATGACTTTTTTTCGACATACTATACTGTGACTTTTTTCGACATACTATACTATGACTTTTTTTCGACATACTTTACTATGACTTTTTTCGACATACTTTACTATGACTTTTTTCGACATACTATACTATAACATTTTTTCGACATGCTGTACTATGACTTTTTTCGATATACTATACTATGACATTTTTTCGACATGCTATACTATCACTTTTTTCGACATGCTGTACTATGACTTTTTTCGATATACTATACTATGACATTTTTTCGACATGCCATACTATGACTTTTTCAACATGCTATACTATGACTTTTTCGACATACTATACTGTGACTTTTTCGACATGCCATACTCTGACTTTCTTCGACATGCTATACTATGACTTTTATCGACATGCTATACTATGACTTTTTTCGACATACTATACTATGACTTTTTTCGACATCTTATACTATGACTTTTTCCCGACATACTACATTCCGACTTTTTTTCGACATGCTATACTATGACTTTTTTGACAACTTTTTTTCGACATGCTATACTGTGACTTTTTTCGACATACTTTACAATGACTTTTTTCGACATGCTATACTATGACTTTTTTCGACATACTATACTATGACTTTTTTCGACATGCTATACTATGACTTTTTTCGACATACTTTACTATGACTTTTTTCGACATGCTATACTATGACTTTTTTTCGACATGCTATACTATGACTTTTTTGACAACTTTTTTCGACATGCTATACTATGACTTTTTTGACAACTTTTTTTCGACATGCTATACTATGACTTTTTTCGACATGCTATACTATGACTTTTTTCGACATAGTATACTATGACTTTTTTTCGACATGCTATACCATGACTTTTTTCGACATGCTATACTATGACTTTTTTCGACATGCTATACTATGACTTTTTTCGACATGCTATACTATGACTTTTTTTCGACATGCTATACTATGACTTTTTTTCGACATGCTATACTATGACTTTTTGCGACATGCTATACTATGACTTTTTGCGACATGCTATACTATGACTTTTTCGACATACTATACTGACTTTTTTCGACATACTATGACTTTTTTCGACATACTATACTATGACTTTTTTCGACATGCTATACTATGACTTTTTTTCGACATACTACAATCCGACTGTTTTCGACATGCTATACTGACTTTTTTTCCGACATGCTATACTATGACTTTTTTTTCGACATACTACAATCCGACTTTTTTTGACATGCTATACTGACTTTTTTTCCGACATGCTATACTATGACCTTTTTCGACATACTATACTATGACTTTTTTCGACATGCTATACTATGACATTTTTTCGACATGTTGTACTATGACTTTTTCCGACATGCTATACTATGACTTTTTTCGACATAAAATACTATGACTTTTTTTCAAAACTGTTTTCGACATACTATACTTTAACTTTTTTGTCAACTTTTTTCGACATACTATACTGACTTTTTTCGACGTGCTATACTATGACTGTTTTCTACATGCTATACTATGACTTTTTTTCGACGTGCTATACTACGACTTTTTTCGACATACTATCCTATGACTTTTTTCGACTTCCTATACGACGATGTTTTTTCGACCAACTGTACTATGACTTTTTTCGACACACTATACTATGACTTTTTTAGAGACATTTTTTCGACATACTATACTATTACTTTTTTCGACATGTTATACTATGACTTTTTTCGACTTCCTATACTATGACATTTTTTCGACATACTGTACTATGACTTTTTTTCGACTTCCTATACTATGACATTTTTTCGACATGCTGTACTATGACTTTTTTCGATATACTATACTATGATTTTTTTTCGACATGCTATACTGTAACTTTTTTGACAACTTTTTTCGACATACTATACTATGAGTTTTTTCACAACTTTTTTCGACATGCTATACTATGAGTTTTTTCGGCATGCTATAGTATGACTTTTTTTCGACATGCTATACTACGACTATTTCGACATGCTATACTATGACTTTTTTCGACATACTATGACTTTTTTCACAACTTTTTTCGACATGCTATACTATGACTTTTTCAAAATGCTATACTATGACATTTCGACATGCTATACTATGACTTTTTTCGACATGCTATACTATGACTTTTTTTTTCGACATACTGTACTATGACTTTTTTTCGACATGCTATACTATGACTTTTTTCGACATACTATACTATGACTTTTTTCGACATGCTATACTATGACTTTTTTCGACATGCTGTACTATGACTTTTTTCGACATACTATACTATGACTTTTTTCGACATGCTATACTATGACTTTTTTCGACATACTATAGTATGACTTTTTTCGACATGCTATACTATGACTTTTTTCGACATGCTGTACTATGACTTTTTTCGACATGCTATACTATGACTGTTTTCAACATACTATACTATGACTTTTTTCGACATGCTATACTATGACTTTTTTCGACATGCTATACTATGACTTTTTTCGACATACTATACTATGACTTTGTTCGACATGCTATACTATGACTTTTTTCGACATGCTATACTATGACTTTTTTCGACATGCTATATGATTTTTTTCGACATACTATACTGTGACTTTTTCCCGACATACTACATTCCGACTTTTTTTCGACATGCTATACTATGACTTTTTTGACAACTTTTTTTCGACATGCTATACTATGACTTTTTTCGACATGCTATACTATGACTTTTTTTCGACATACTATACTATGACTTTTTTCGACATGCTATACTATGACTTTTTTTTACATACTATACTATGACTTTTTTTCGACATGCTATACTATGACTTTTTTCGACATACTATACTATGACTTTTTTCGACATCATATACTATGACTTTTTCCCGACATACTACATTCCGACTTTTTTTCGACATGCTATACTATGACTTTTTTGACAACTTTTTTTCGACATGCTATACTGTGACTTTTTTTCGACATACTTTACAATGACTTTTTTCGACATACTATACTATAACATTTTTTCGACATGCTGTAGTATGACTTTTTTCGATATAATATACTATGACTTTTTTTCGACATACTATACCATGACTTTTTTCGACATACTATACTATGACTTTGTTCGACATGCTATACTATGACTTTTTTTCGACATGCTATACTATGACTTTTTTCGACATGCTATACTATGACTTTTTTCGACATGCTGTACTATGACTTTTTTCGACATGCTATACTATGACTTTTTTCGACATGCTATACTATGACTTTTTTTCGACATACTATACTATGACTTTGACTTTTTTCGACATGCTATACTATGACTTTTTTCTACATGCTATACTATGACTTTTTTCAACATATTATGCTGACATTTTTTCGACATGCTGTACTATGACTTTTTTTTTCCGACACACTTTACTGACTTTTTTCGACATACTACATTCCGACTTTTTTTCAACATGCCATACTATGACTTTTTTCGACATACTATACAATGACTTTTTCAACATCCTATTGACTTTTTTCGACATGCTATACTACTGACTTTTTTTGACATGCTATACTATAAATTTTTTCGACATGCTATACTATGACTTTTTCGACATGCTATACTATGACTTTTTCGACATGCCATACTATGACTTTTTCGACATGCCATACTATGACTTTTTTCGACATGCTATACTATGACTTTTTGACAACTTTTTTTTGACATACTATACTATGACTTTTTTTTGACATACTATACTATGACTTTTTTCGACATGCTATACTATGACTTTTTGACAACTTTTTTTGACATACTATACTGTGACTTTTTTCGACATACTATACTATGACTTTTTTCGACATACTTTACTATGACTTTTTTCGACATACTATACTATAACATTTTTTCGACATGCTGTACTATGACATTTTTTCGACATGCTGTACTATGACATTTTTTCGACATGCTGTACTATGACTTTTTTCGATATACTATACTATGACATTTTTTCGACATGCCATACTATGACTTTTTCGACATGCTATACTGTGACTTTTTCGACATGCCATACTATGACTTTTTTCGACATGCTATACTATGACTTTTTTTTCGACATGCTATACTATGACTTTTTTAGAGACATTTTTTCGACATACTATACTATTACTTTTTTCGACATGTTATACAATGACTTTTTTCGACTTCCTATACTATGACATTTTTTCGACATACTGTACTATGACTTTTTTCGACTTCCTATACTATGACATTTTTTCTACATGCTGTACTATGACTTTTTTCGATATACTATACTATGATTTTTTTTCGACATGCTATACTGTAACTTTTTTGACAACTTTTTTCGACATACTATACTATGACATTTATTCAACATGCTGTACTATGACTTTTTTCGACATACTATACTATGAGTTTTTTTCACAACTTTTTTCGACATGCTATACTATGACATTTATTCAACATGCTGTACTATGACTTTTTTCGACATGCTATACTATGAGTTTTTTCGGCATGCTATAGTATGACTTTTTTTTCGACATGCTATACTATGACTTTTTTCGACATACTATGACTTTTTTTCACAACTTTTTTTCGACATGCTATACTATGACTTTTTTTTTCGACATACTATACTATGACTTTTTTCGACATGTACTATGACTTTTTTTTTGACATGCTATACTATGACTTTTTTCGACATGTACTATGACTTTTTTCGACATATTATGACTTTTTTCGACATACTACATTCTGACTTTTTTTTCGACATGCTATACTATGACTTTTTTCGACATGTACTATGACTTTTTTCGACATACTTTACGATGACGTTTATCAACATACAATACTATGACTTTTTTTCCCAACTTTTTTCAAGATGCTATACTACGACTTTTTTCGACATGCTGTACTATGACTTTTTTTTCGACATGCTATACTATGACTTTTTTCGACATACTATGACTTTTTTCGAGATACTTTACGATGACGTTTTTCAACATACCATACTATGACTTTTTTCAACATGCTATACTATGACTTTTTTCGACATACTATACCATGACTTTTTTTTCGACATGCTACACTATGACTTTTTTCGACATACTTTACGATGACGTTTTTCGACATACATTACTATGACTTTTTTCGACATGCTATACCATGACTTTTTTTTCGACATGCTATACTATGACTTTTTTTTCGACATGCTATACTATGACTTTTTTTCGACATACTATACTATGACTTTTTTTTTTTGACATGCTATACCATGACTTTTTTCGACATGCTATACCATGACTTTTTTTCGACATGCTATACCATGACTTTTTTTTCGACATACTATACTTTAACTTTTTTTTGTCAACTTTTTTCGACATACTATACTATGACTTTTTTCGACATACTTTACGATGACGTTTATCAACATACAATACTGACTTTTTTCACAACTTTTTTTCAACATGCTATACTATGACTTTTTTCACAACTTTTTTCGACATGCTATACTATGACTATTTCGACATGCTATACTATGACTTTTTTCGACATCCTATACTATGACTTTTTGCGACATACTATACTGACTTTTTTCGATATACTGACTTTTTTCACAACTTTTTTTCAACATGCTATACTATGACTTTTTTTTTCGACATGCTATACTATGACTTTTTTTTCGACATACTGTACTATAACTTTTTTTCGACATACTATACTATGACTTTTTTCGACATGCTATACTATGACTTTTTGCGACATGCTATACTATGACTTTTTCGACATACTATACTGACTTTTTTTCGACATACTATGACTTTTTTCGACATACTATACTATGACTTTTTTTGACATGCTATACTGACTTTTTTTCCGACATGCTATACTATGACCTTTTTCGACATACTATACTATGACTTTTTTTCGACATGCTATACTATGACATTTTTTCGACATGTTGTACTATGACTTTTTCCGACATGCTATACTATGACTTTTTTCGACATACAATACTATGACTTTTTTTTTCAAAACTGTTTTCGACATACTATACTTTAACTTTTTTGTCAACTTTTTTTCGACATACTATACTATGACTTTTTTTTACATACTATACTATGACTTTTTTCAACATGCTATACTATGACTTTTTTCGACATACTATACTATGACTTTTTTTCGACATCCTATACTATGACTTTTTTGACAACTTTTTTTCGACATGCTATACTATGACTTTTTTCGACATGCTATACTATGACTTTTTTCGACATACTATACTATGACTTTTTTTTACATACTATACTATGATTTTTTTCGACATGCTATACTATGACTTTTTTTCGACATGCTATACTATGACTTTTTTCGACATGCTATACTATGACTTTTTTCGACATGCTATACTATGACTTTTTTCGACATACTATACGATGACTTTTTTTTTTTTACATACTATACTATGACTTTTTTTCGACATGCTATACTATGACTTTTTTCGACATACTATACTATGACTTTTTTTCGACATCCTATACTATGACTTTTTCCCGACATACTACATTCCGACTTTTTTTCGACATGCTATACTATGACTTTTTTTCGACATGCTATACTATGACTTTTTTCGACATGCTATACTATGACTTTTTTCGACATACTATACTATGACTTTTTTTCGACATACTATACTATGACTTTTTTTTACATACTATACTATGACTTTTTTCGACATGCTATACTATGACTTTTTTCGACATACTATACTATGACTTTTTTTCGACATCCTATACTATGACTTTTTCCCGACATACTACATTCCGACTTTTTTTTCGACATGCTATACTGTGACTTTTTTCGACATACTTTACAATGACTTTTTTCGACATACTATACTATAACATTTTTTCGACATGCTGTAGTATGACTTTTTTCGATATACTATACTATGACTTTTTTTCGACATACTATACTATGACGTTTTTCGACATACTATACTATGACTTTGTTCGACATGCTATACTATGACTTTTTTCGACATGCTATACTATGACTTTTTTCGACATGCTGTACTATGACTTTTTTTCGACATGCTATACTATGACTTTTTTCGACATGCTATACTATGACTTTTTTCGACATGCTATACTATGACTTTTTTCGACATGCTATACTATGACTTTTTTCGACATACTTTACTATGACGTTTTTCGACATGCTATACTATGACTTTTTTCGACATGCTATACTATGACTTTTTTGACAACTTTTTTTCGACATGCTATACTATGACTTTTTTGACAACTTTTTTTCGACATGCTATACTATGACTTTTTTCGACATGCTATACTATGACTTTTTTCGACATACTGTACTATGACTTTTTTCGACATGCTATACTATGACTTTTTTCGACATGCTATACTATGACTTTTTTCGACATGCTATACTATGACTTTTTTCGACATACTTTACTATGACGTTTTTCGACATGCTATACTATGACTTTTTTCGACATGCTATACTATGACTTTTTTTCGACATGCTATACCATGACTTTTTTCGACATGCTATACCATGACTTTTTTGACAACTTTTTTCGACATGCTATACTATGACTTTTTTTCGACATGCTATACCATGACTTTTTTTCGACATGCTATACCATGACTTTTTTTCGACATGCTATACTATGACTTTTTTGACAACTTATTTCGACATGCTATACTATGACTTTTTTCGACATGCTATACCATGACTTTTTTCGACATGCTATACCATGACTTTTTTCGACATGCTATACTATGACTTTTTTGACAACTTTTTTCGACATGCTATACTATGACTTTTTTCGACATGCTATACCATGACTTTTTTTCGACATGCTATACCATGACTTTTTTCGACATGCTATACTATGACTTTTTTGACAACTTTTTTCGACATGCTATACTATGACTTTTTTGACAACTTTTTTCGACATGCTATACTATGACTTTTTTGACAACTTTTTTCGACATGCTATACTATGACTTTTTTGACATACTATACTATGACTTTTTTTCGACATGCTATACTATGACTTTTTTTTCGACATGCTATACTATGATTTTTTTCGACATGCTATACTATGACTTTCTTTCGACATGCTATACTATGATTTTTTTTCGACACGCTATAATATGACTTTTTTTCGACATGCTATACTATGACTTTTTTTCTACATGCTATACTATGACTTTTTTTAAACATACTATACTATGACTTTTTTTCTACATGCTGTACTATGACTTTTTTCGACATACTATACTATGACTTTTTTCGACATACTATACTATAAATTTTCGACATACTATACTATGACTTTTTTTCTACATGCTATACTATGACTTTTTTCAACATGTTATACTGACTTTTTTTTCGACATGCTGTACTATGACTATTTTTCAACATGCCATACTATGACTTTTTTCGACATACTATACAATGACTTTCAACATACTATGACTTTTCTTCGACATGCTATACTATGAATTTTTTCGACGTGCTATACTATGAATTTTTTCGACATGCTATACTTTGACATTTTTCAACCTGCTATACTATGACTTTTTTCGATATACTATACTATAACTTTTTCAACATGCTATACTATGACTTTTTTGACATATTATACTGACATTTTTTCGACATGCTGTACTATGACTTTTTTCCGACACACTTTACTGACTTTTTTCGACATACTACATTCCGACTTTTTTTCAACATGCCATACTATGACTTTTTTCGACATACTATACAATGACTTTTTCAACATCCTACTGACTTTTTTCGACATGCTATACTACGACTTTTTGACAACTTTTTTTGACATACTATACTGACTTTTTTTCGACACGCTATACTATGACTTTTTTTCTACATGCTATACTATGACTTTTTTTCGACATGCTATACTATGACTATTTGACAACTTTTTTTTTGACATACTATACTGTGACTTTTTTTTGACATACTATACTATGACTTTTTTTCGACATACTATACTGTGACTTTTTTTCGACATACTATACTATGACTTTTTTTTCGACATACTTTACTATGACTTTTTTTCGACATACTTTACTATGACTTTTTTCGACATACTATACTATAACATTTTTTCGACATGCTGTACTATGACTTTTTTCGATATACTATACTATGAAATTTTTTCGACATGCTATACTATCACTTTTTTCGACATGCTGTACTATGACTTTTTTCGATATACTATACTATGACATTTTTTCGACATGCCATACTATGACTTTTTCAACATGCTATACTATGACTTTTTCGACATACTATACTGTGACTTTTTCGACATGCCATACTCTGACTTTCTTCGACATGCTATACTATGACTTTTATCGACATGCTATACTATGACTTTTTTCGACATACTATACTATGACTTTTTTCGACATCTTATACTATGACTTTTTCCCGACATACTACATTCCGACTTTTTTTTTCGACATGCTATACTATGACTTTTTTGACAACTTTTTTTCGACATGCTATACTGTGACTTTTTTCGACATACTTTACAATGACTTTTTTTCGATATACTATACTATGACTTTTTTCGACATGCTATACTATGACTTTTTTCGACATACTATACTATGACTTTTTTTTCGACATGCTATACTATGACTTTTTTCGACATACTTTACTATGACTTTTTTTCGACATGCTATACTATGACTTTTTTCGACATGCTATACTATGACTTTTTTGACAACTTTTTTCGACATGCTATACTATGACTTTTTTGACAACTTTTTTTCGACATAGTATACTATGACTTTTTTTCGACATGCTATACCATGACTTTTTTTCGACATGCTATACCATGACTTTTTTCGACATACTGTACTATGACTTTTTTCGACATGCTATACTATGACTTTTTTTCGACATGCTATACTATGACTTTTTTCGACATGCTATACTATGACTTTTTTTCGACATGCTATACTATGACTTTTTTTCGACATGCTGTACAATGACTTTTTTCGACATGCAATACTATGACTTTTTTTCGACATGCTGTATTATGACTTTTTTCGACATACTGTACTATGACTTTTTTCGACATGCTATACTATGACTTTTTTCGACATGCTATACTATGACTTTTTTTCGACATGCTATACGATGACTTTTTTTCGACATGCTATACTATGACTTTTTTGACAACTTTTTTCGACATGCTATACTATGACTTTTTTCGACATACTGTACTATGACTTTTTTCGACATGCTATACTATGACTTTTTTCGACATGCTATACTATGACTTTTTTCGACATGCTATACTATGACTTTTTTCGACATGCTATACTATGACTTTTTTCGACATGCTATACTATGACTTCTTTGACAACTTTTTTTCGACATGCTATACCATGACTTTTTTCGACATGCTATACTATGACTTTTTTCGACATGCTATACTATGACTTTTTTCGACATGCTATACTATGACTTTTTTCGACATACTATACTATGACTTTTTTTTCGACATACTATACTATGACTTTTTTTTACATACTATACTATGACTTTTTTCGACATGCTATACTATGACTTTTTTCGACATACTATACTATGACTTTTTTCGACATCCTATACTATGACTTTTTCCCGACATACTACATTCCGACTTTTTTTTCGACATGCTATACTGTGACTTTTTTCGACATACTTTACAATGACTTTTTTTCGACATACTATACTATAACATTTTTTCGACATGCTGTAGTATGACTTTTTTTCGATATACTATACTATGACTTTTTTTCGACATACTATACCATGACTTTTTTCGACATACTATACTATGACTTTGTTCGACATGCTATACTATGACTTTTTTTCGACATGCTATACTATGACTTTTTTCGACATGCTGTACTATGACTTTTTTCGACATGCTATACTATGACTTTTTTCGACATGCTATACTATGACTTTTTTCGACATGCTATACTATGACTTTTTTTCGACATGCTATACTATGACTTTTTTCGACATACTTTACTATGACGTTTTTCGACATGCTATACTATGACTTTTTTTCGACATGCTATACTATGACTTTTTTGACAACTTTTTTCGACATGCTATACTATGACTTTTTTTTGACGACTTTTTTTCGACATGCTATACTATGACTTTTTTCGACATGCTATACTATGACTTTTTTTGACATACTGTACTATGACTTTTTTCGACATGCTATACTATGACTTTTTTTCGACATGCTATACTATGACTTTTTTCGACATGCTATACTATGACTTTTTTCGACATACTTTACTATGACGTTTTTCGACATGCTATACTATGACTTTTTTCGACATGCTATACTATGACTTTTTTCGACATGCTATACCATGACTTTTTTTCGACATGCTATACCATGACTTTTTTGACAACTTTTTTCGACATGCTATACTATGACTTTTTTCGACATGCTATACCATGACTTTTTTCGACATGCTATACCATGACTTTTTTCGACATGCTATACTATGACTTTTTTGACAACTTATTTCGACATGCTATACTATGACTTTTTTCGACATGCTATACCATGACTTTTTTCGACATGCTATACCATGACTTTTTTTTCGACATGCTATACTATGACTTTTTTGACAACTTTTTTCGACATGCTATACTATGACTTTTTTCGACATGCTATACCATGACTTTTTTCGACATGCTATACTATGACTTTTTTGACAACTTTTTTCGACATGCTATACTATGACTTTTTTGACAACTTTTTTCGACATGCTATACTATGACTTTTTTGACAACTTTTTTCGACATGCTATACTATGACTTTTTTGACATACTATACTATGACTTTTTTCGACATGCTATACTATGACTTTTTTTTCGACATGCTATACTATGATTTTTTTTTCGACATGCTATACTATGACTTTCTTTCGACATGCTATACTATGATTTTTTTCGACACGCTATAATATGACTTTTTTTTCGACATGCTATACTATGACTTTTTTTCTACATGCTATACTATGACTTTTTTTAAACATACTATACTATGACTTTTTTTCTACATGCTGTACTATGACTTTTTTCGACATACTATACTATGACTTTTTTCGACATACTATACTATAAATTTTCGACATACTATACTATGACTTTTTTCTACATGCTATACTATGACTTTTTTCAACATGTTATACTGACTTTTTTTCGACATGCTGTACTATGACTATTTTTCAACATGCCATACTATGACTTTTTTCGACATACTATACAATGACTTTCAACATACTATGACTTTTCTTCGACATGCTATACTATGAATTTTTTTCGACGTGCTATACTATGAATTTTTTCGACATGCTATACTTTGACATTTTTCAACCTGCTATACTATGACTTTTTTCGATATACTATACTATAACTTTTTCAACATGCTATACTATGACTTTTTTGACATATTATACTGACATTTTTTCGACATGCTGTACTATGACTTTTTTCCGACACACTTTACTGACTTTTTTCGACATACTACATTCCGACTTTTTTTCAACATGCCATACTATGACTTTTTTCGACATACTATACAATGACTTTTTCAACATCCTACTGACTTTTTTTCGACATGCTATACTACGACTTTTTGACAACTTTTTTTGACATACTATACTGACTTTTTTTCGACACGCTATACTATGACTTTTTTTCTACATGCTATACTATGACTTTTTTTCGACATGCTATACTATGACTATTTGACAACTTTTTTTGACATACTATACTATGACTTTTTTTTGACATACTATACTATGACTTTTTTTCGACATACTATACTGTGACTTTTTTCGACATACTATACTATGACTTTTTTTTCGACATACTTTACTATGACTTTTTTCGACATACTTTACTATGACTTTTTTCGACATACTATACTATAACATTTTTTCGACATGCTGTACTATGACTTTTTTCGATATACTATACTATGAAATTTTTTCGACATGCTATACTATCACTTTTTTCGACATGCTGTACTATGACTTTTTTCGATATACTATACTATGACATTTTTTCGACATGCCATACTATGACTTTTTCAACATGCTATACTATGACTTTTTCGACATACTATACTGTGACTTTTTCGACATGCCATACTCTGACTTTCTTCGACATGCTATACTATGACTTTTATCGACATGCTATACTATGACTTTTTTCGACATACTATACTATGACTTTTTTCGACATCTTATACTATGACTTTTTCCCGACATACTACATTCCGACTTTTTTTCGACATGCTATACTATGACTTTTTTGACAACTTTTTTTCGACATGCTATACTGTGACTTTTTTCGACATACTTTACAATGACTTTTTTCGATATACTATACTATGACTTTTTTCGACATGCTATACTATGACTTTTTTCGACATACTATACTATGACTTTTTTCGACATGCTATACTATGACTTTTTTTCGACATACTTTACTATGACTTTTTTCGACATGCTATACTATGACTTTTTTCGACATGCTATACTATGACTTTTTTGACAACTTTTTTCGACATGCTATACTATGACTTTTTTGACAACTTTTTTCGACATAGTATACTATGACTTTTTTCGACATGCTATACCATGACTTTTTTTCGACATGCTATACCATGACTTTTTTCGACATACTGTACTATGACTTTTTTCGACATGCTATACTATGACTTTTTTTCGACATGCTATACTATGACTTTTTTTCGACATGCTATACTATGACTTTTTTCGACATGCTATACTATGACTTTTTTCGACATGCTGTACAATGACTTTTTTCGACATGCAATACTATGACTTTTTTCGACATGCTGTATTATGACTTTTTTCGACATACTGTACTATGACTTTTTTTCGACATGCTATACTATGACTTTTTTTCGACATGCTATACTATGACTTTTTTCGACATGCTATACGATGACTTTTTTTCGACATGCTATACTATGACTTTTTTGACAACTTTTTTCGACATGCTATACTATGACTTTTTTCGACATACTGTACTATGACTTTTTTCGACATGCTATACTATGACTTTTTTCGACATGCTATACTATGACTTTTTTCGACATGCTATACTATGACTTTTTTTTCGACATGCTATACTATGACTTTTTTCGACATGCTATACTATGACTTCTTTGACAACTTTTTTCGACATGCTATACCATGACTTTTTTCGACATGCTATACTATGACTTTTTTCGACATGCTATACTATGACTTTTTTCGACATGCTATACTATGACTTTTTTCGACATACTATACTATGACTTTTTTTCGACATACTATACTATGACTTTTTTTTTACATACTATACTATGACTTTTTTCGACATGCTATACTATGACTTTTTTCGACATACTATACTATGACTTTTTTCGACATCCTATACTATGACTTTTTCCCGACATACTACATTCCGACTTTTTTTCGACATGCTATACTGTGACTTTTTTCGACATACTTTACAATGACTTTTTTTCGACATACTATACTATAACATTTTTTCGACATGCTGTAGTATGACTTTTTTCGATATACTATACTATGACTTTTTTCGACATACTATACTATGACTTTTTTCGACATACTATACTATGACTTTGTTCGACATGCTATACTATGACTTTTTTCGACATGCTATACTATGACTTTTTTCGACATGCTGTACTATGACTTTTTTTCGACATGCTATACTATGACTTTTTTCGACATGCTATACTATGACTTTTTTCGACATGCTATACTATGACTTTTTTCGACATGCTATACTATGACTTTTTTCGACATACTTTACTATGACGTTTTTCGACATGCTATACTATGACTTTTTTCGACATGCTATACTATGACTTTTTTGACAACTTTTTTTCGACATGCTATACTATGACTTTTTTGACGACTTTTTTTCGACATGCTATACTATGACTTTTTTCGACATGCTATACTATGACTTTTTTTGACATACTGTACTATGACTTTTTTCGACATGCTATACTATGACTTTTTTCGACATGCTATACTATGACTTTTTTCGACATGCTATACTATGACTTTTTTTCGACATACTTTACTATGACGTTTTTCGACATGCTATACTATGACTTTTTTCGACATGCTATACTATGACTTTTTTCGACATGCTATACCATGACTTTTTTTCGACATGCTATACCATGACTTTTTTTGACAACTTTTTTCGACATGCTATACTATGACTTTTTTCGACATGCTATACCATGACTTTTTTCGACATGCTATACCATGACTTTTTTCGACATGCTATACTATGACTTTTTTGACAACTTATTTCGACATGCTATACTATGACTTTTTTCGACATGCTATACCATGACTTTTTTCGACATGCTATACCATGACTTTTTTCGACATGCTATACTATGACTTTTTTTGACAACTTTTTTCGACATGCTATACTATGACTTTTTTCGACATGCTATACCATGACTTTTTTCGACATGCTATACTATGACTTTTTTGACAACTTTTTTCGACATGCTATACTATGACTTTTTTGACAACTTTTTTCGACATGCTATACTATGACTTTTTTGACAACTTTTTTCGACATGCTATACTATGACTTTTTTTGACATACTATACTATGACTTTTTTCGACATGCTATACTATGACTTTTTTTTCGACATGCTATACTATGATTTTTTTCGACATGCTATACTATGACTTTCTTTCGACATGCTATACTATGATTTTTTTCGACACGCTATAATATGACTTTTTTTCGACATGCTATACTATGACTTTTTTTCTACATGCTATACTATGACTTTTTTTAAACATACTATACTATGACTTTTTTTTCTACATGCTGTACTATGACTTTTTTTCGACATACTATACTATGACTTTTTTCGACATACTATACTATAAATTTTCGACATACTATACTATGACTTTTTTCTACATGCTATACTATGACTTTTTTCAACATGTTATACTGACTTTTTTTTCGACATGCTGTACTATGACTATTTTTCAACATGCCATACTATGACTTTTTTCGACATACTATACAATGACTTTCAACATACTATGACTTTTCTTCGACATGCTATACTATGAATTTTTTCGACGTGCTATACTATGAATTTTTTCGACATGCTATACTTTGACATTTTTCAACCTGCTATACTATGACTTTTTTCGATATACTATACTATAACTTTTTCAACATGCTATACTATGACTTTTTTGACATATTATACTGACATTTTTTCGACATGCTGTACTATGACTTTTTTCCGACACACTTTACTGACTTTTTTCGACATACTACATTCCGACTTTTTTTTCAACATGCCATACTATGACTTTTTTCGACATACTATACAATGACTTTTTCAACATCCTACTGACTTTTTTCGACATGCTATACTACGACTTTTTGACAACTTTTTTTTGACATACTATACTGACTTTTTTTCGACACGCTATACTATGACTTTTTTTTCTACATGCTATACTATGACTTTTTTTTCGACATGCTATACTATGACTATTTGACAACTTTTTTTGACATACTATACTATGACTTTTTTTTGACATACTATACTATGACTTTTTTTTCGACATACTATACTGTGACTTTTTTCGACATACTATACTATGACTTTTTTTTCGACATACTTTACTATGACTTTTTTCGACATACTTTACTATGACTTTTTTCGACATACTATACTATAACATTTTTTCGACATGCTGTACTATGACTTTTTTCGATATACTATACTATGAAATTTTTTCGACATGCTATACTATCACTTTTTTCGACATGCTGTACTATGACTTTTTTCGATATACTATACTATGACATTTTTTCGACATGCCATACTATGACTTTTTCAACATGCTATACTATGACTTTTTCGACATACTATACTGTGACTTTTTCGACATGCCATACTCTGACTTTCTTCGACATGCTATACTATGACTTTTATCGACATGCTATACTATGACTTTTTTCGACATACTATACTATGACTTTTTTCGACATCTTATACTATGACTTTTTCCCGACATACTACATTCCGACTTTTTTTTTTTCGACATGCTATACTATGACTTTTTTGACAACTTTTTTTTCGACATGCTATACTGTGACTTTTTTTCGACATACTTTACAATGACTTTTTTCGATATACTATACTATGACTTTTTTCGACATGCTATACTATGACTTTTTTTCGACATACTATACTATGACTTTTTTCGACATGCTATACTATGACTTTTTTTTCGACATACTTTACTATGACTTTTTTCGACATGCTATACTATGACTTTTTTTCGACATGCTATACTATGACTTTTTTGACAACTTTTTTCGACATGCTATACTATGACTTTTTTGACAACTTTTTTCGACATAGTATACTATGACTTTTTTCGACATGCTATACCATGACTTTTTTTTTCGACATGCTATACCATGACTTTTTTTCGACATACTGTACTATGACTTTTTTCGACATGCTATACTATGACTTTTTTTCGACATGCTATACTATGACTTTTTTCGACATGCTATACTATGACTTTTTTTCGACATGCTATACTATGACTTTTTTCGACATGCTGTACAATGACTTTTTTCGACATGCAATACTATGACTTTTTTCGACATGCTGTATTATGACTTTTTTCGACATACTGTACTATGACTTTTTTCGACATGCTATACTATGACTTTTTTCGACATGCTATACTATGACTTTTTTCGACATGCTATACGATGACTTTTTTTTTCGACATGCTATACTATGACTTTTTTGACAACTTTTTTTCGACATGCTATACTATGACTTTTTTCGACATACTGTACTATGACTTTTTTCGACATGCTATACTATGACTTTTTTCGACATGCTATACTATGACTTTTTTCGACATGCTATACTATGACTTTTTTCGACATGCTATACTATGACTTTTTTCGACATGCTATACTATGACTTCTTTGACAACTTTTTTCGACATGCTATACCATGACTTTTTTTCGACATGCTATACTATGACTTTTTCGACATGCTATACTATGACTTTTTTCGACATAGTATACTATGACTTTTTTCGACATGCTATACCATGACTTTTTTCGACATGCTATACTATGACTTTTTTCGACATGCTATACTATGACTTTTTTCGACATGCTATACTATGACTTTTTTGACAACTTTTTTTCGACATACTTTACAATGACTTTTTTCGACATACTATACTATGACTTTTTTCGACATGCTATACTATGACTTTTTCGACATGCTATACTATGACTTTTTTCGACATGCTATACCATGACTTTTTTCGACATACTATACTATGACTTTTTTCGACATACTTTACAATGACTTTTTTCGACATACTTTACAATGACTTTTTTCTACATACTATACTATAACATTTTTTCGACATGCTATACTATGACTTTTTTGACAACTTTTTTCGACATGCTATACTATGACTTTTTTGACAACTTTTTTTCGACATACTTTACAATGACTTTTTTCGACATACTATACTATGACATTTTTTCGACATGCTATACTATGACTTTTTCGACATGCTATACCATGACTTTTTTCGACATGCTATACCATGACTTTTTTCGACATACTTTACAATGACTTTTTTCGACATACTTTACAATGACTTTTTTCGACATACTATACTATAACATTTTTTCGACATGCTATACTATGACTTTTTTTGACAACTTTTTTCGACATGCTATACTATGACTTTTTTGACAACTTTTTTCGACATGCTATACTATGACTTTTTTGACAACTTTTTTCGACATGCTATACTATGATTTTTTTCGACACGCTATGATATGACTTTTTTTCGACATGCTATACTATGACTTTTTTTCTACATGCTATACTTTGACTTTTTTTTAAACATACTATACTATGACTTTTTTCGACATGCTACACTATGACTTTTTCGACATGCTACACTATGACTTTTTCGACATGCTATACTATGACTTTTTCGACATGCTATACTATGACTTTTTTCGACATGCTACACTATGACTTTTTCGACATGCTATACTATGACTTTTTCGACATGCTATACTATGACTTTTTTCGACATGCTACACTATGACTTTTTCGACATGCTATACTATGACTTTTTCGACATGCTATACTATGACTTTTTCGACATGCTATACTATGACATCGTTCAGTGTAAACACAACATTAATAGTATGAGCTTCTCTTTCCCCATTATACGTTTCCTTTTTACCTTTCTCCTCCTCCAGGCTGTGAACATATAAGGAGAGCTGTACTCCTCTTCCTCTTCCTCTTCACGTCCTCGCTGTCAGACGTGGTGACGACATGAGGAGACGAAGTTTCCGGGCTGCAATACACACACCAAAGTTTAGTATCAGACTTTATCATTGTGGTCATAATATGAAATTAAATTTGGTCCAAAAAAACAAAACAGTTTTAATGTGTAAACTTTTCTTTGAAAGAAAAGCAGCTGATTATGCATTTCATAACAATAACTTTTAATTAGCATTTTCTTTCAAATCACTTTTCTATTGTCTTGTTTTTAATCTTTAACTTTTTTACATGTATTTTTCATCTTTAGTGGAAAGCTGTATTACATCTATTTATATTTTGTAATAAATGTTATTGTTATAGTTTCAAATATTAAATGTTTTTTCCTTCTTCTACCATATCATTAAAGTATTTCTCATCTGGTGTTACACAATTACACAAACTTTACACAGACATTTTCAAGATTCAGTAATTTTGTGTTACAAGAATTAGTTTTACTCTTTAATGTGTTTTATAAATTTTAAAATCAGTTTAAAAATTTATGTTTGCAAAATATTCATACTGTATTATGTAAAAAAATCCGAAAAAAAGTTATAACACGTCGAAAAAGTCATAGTACAGCATGTCGAAAAAAAAGTCATAGTATAGCATGTAGAAAAAAAGTCATAGTATAGCATGTAGAAAAAAAAAGTCATAGTATAGCATGTAGAAAAAGTCATAGTATAGCATGTCAAAAAAAAGTCATAGTATAGCAAGTGGAAAAAGTCATAGTATAGCATGTCAAAAAAAAAGTCATAGTATAGCATGTCGAAAAAAGTATTCGGATACTATGTTGAAAAAAGTCAAGAGTATAGCATGTCGAAAAAAAGTCATAGTATAGCATGTCGAAAAAAGTATTCGGATACTATGTCGAAAAAAAAGTCATAGTATAGCATGTGTAAAAAAGTCATAGTATAGCATTTCGAAAAAAAAAGTCATAGTATAGCATGTCAAAAAAAAGTCATAGTATAGCATGTCGAAAAAAGTCATAGTATAGCATGTCAAAAAAAAGTCATAGTATAGCATGTAGAAAAAAAGTCATAGTATAGCATGTCAAAAAAAAAAGTCATAGTATAGCAAGTAGAAAAAAAGTCATAGTATAGCATGTCGACAAAAGTATTCGGATGCTATGTCGAAAAAAGTCATAATATAGCAAGTCGAAATAAAGTCATAGTATAGCAAGTCGAAAAAAAAGTCAGAGTATAGCAAGTCGAAAAAAGTCATAGTATAGCAAGTCGAAATAAAGTCATAGTATAGCAAGTCGAAAAAAAGTCAGAGTATAGCAAGTCGAAAAAAAGTCATAGTATAGCAAGTCGAAAAAAGTCATAGTATAGCATGTCGAAAAAAGTCATAGTATAGCATGTCGAAAAAAGTCATAGTATAGCATGTCGAAAAAAGTCAGTTTTGCAAGTCGAAAAAAAGTCATAGTATACCATGTCGAAAAAAGTCATAGTATAGCAAGTCGAAAAAAAGTCATAGTATAGTATGTCGAAAAAAAGTCATAGTATAGCATGTTGAAAAAATTCATAGTATAGCAAGTCGAAAAAAAAGTCATAGTATAGTATGTCGAAAAAAGATCATAGTATAGCATGTCGAAAAAAAGTCATTGTATAGCATGTCGAAAAAAGTCATAGTGTAGCATGTAGAAAAAAAAGTCATAGTATAGCAAGTCGAAAAAAAGTCATAGTATAGCATGACGAAAAAAGTATTCGTATACTATGTTGATATAAAAGTCATAGTATAGCAAGTCGAAAAAAGTCATAGTATAGTATGTCGAAAAAAGTCATAGTATAGCAAGTCGAAAAAAGTCATAGTATAGCATGACGAAAAAAGTATTCGTATACTATGTTGATATAAAAGTCATAGTATAGCAAGTCGAAAAAAAAGTCATAGTATAGTATGTCGAAAAAAAGTCATAGTATAGCAAGTCGAAAAAAGTCATAGTATAGCATAACGAAAAAAGTCATAGTATAGCATGTCGAAAAAACTCATAGTATAGTATGTCGAAAAAAGTCATAGTATAGCAAGTCGAAAAAAGTATTCGTATACTATGTTGAAAAAAGTCATAGTATAGCATGTCAAAAAAAAGTCAGTTTTGCAAGTCGAAAAAAGTCATAGTATAGCAAGTCGAAAAAAGTCATAGTGTAGCATGTAGAAAAAAAAGTCATAGTATAGCATGTCGAAAAAAGTTATAGTATAGCATGTCGAAAAAAAGTCATAGTATAGCAAGTCGAAAAAAGTCATAGTATAGCATGTCGAAAAAAGTCAGTTTTGCAAGTCGAAAAAAGTCATGGTATAGCAAGTCGAAAAAATTCATACTATAGCAAGTCGAAAAAAGTCATAGTATAGCATGACGAAAAAGTCATAGTATAGCAAGTCGAAAAAAGTATTCGTATACTATGTTGAAAAAAGTCATAGTATAGCATGTCGAAAAAAGTCAGTTTTGCAAGTCGAAAAAAGTCATAGTATAGCAAGTCGAAAAAAGTCATAGTATAGCATGTAGAAAAAAAGTCATACTATAGCAAGTCGAAAAAAGTCATAGTATCGTATGTCGAAAAAAGTCATAGTGTAGCATGTAGAAAAAAAGTTATAGTATAGCATGTCGAAAAAAGTTATAGTATAGCATGTCGAAAAAAAAGTCATAGTATAGCAAGTCGAAAAAAGTCATAGTGTAGCAAGTCGAAAAAAGTCATAGTATAGCATGTCGAAAAAAGTCATAGTATAGCATGTCGAAAAAAGTCATAGTATAGCAAGTCGAAAAAAGTCATACTATAGCAAGTCGGAAAAAGTCATAGTATAGCATGTCGAAAAAAGTCAGTTTTGCAAGTCGAAAAAAGTCATAGTATAGTATGTAGAAAAAAAGTCATAGTATAGCAAGTCGAAAAAAGTCATACTATAGCAAGTCGAAAAAAGTCATAGTATAGCATGACGAAAAAGTCATAGTATAGCAAGTCGAAAAAAGTATTCGTATACTATTTTGAAAAAAGTCATAGTATAGCAAGTCGAAAAAAGTCAGTTTTGCAAGTCGAAAAAAGTGATAGTATAGTATGTCGAAAAAAGTCATAGTATAGCATGACGAAAAAAGTCATAGTATAGCATGTCGAAAAAAAGTCATAGTATAGCATGTAAAAAAAAAGTCATAGTATAGCATGTCGGAAAAAAGTGATAGTTTAGCATGTCGAAAAAAGTCATAGTGTAGCATGTCGAAAAAAGTCATAGTATAGCATGTCGAAAAAAGTCATAGTATAGCAAGTCGAAAAAAAAGTCATAGTATAGCATGTCGAAAAAAGTCATAGTATAGCAAGTCGAAAAAAGTCAAAGTATAGTATGTCGAAAAAAGTCATAGTATAGCATGTAGAAAAAGTCATAGTATATTATGTCGAAAAAGTCATAGTATAGCATGTCGAAAAAAGTATTCGTATACTATGTTGAAAAAAGTCATAGTATAGTATGTCGAAAAAAGTCAGTTTTGCAAGTCGAAAAAAGTCATAGTATAGCAAGTCGAAAAAAAAGTCATAGTATAGCATGTAGAAAAAAAAGTCATACTATAGCAAGTCGAAAAAAGTCATAGTATCGTATGTCGAAAAAAGTCATAGTATAGCATGTAGAAAAAAAGTCATAGTATAGCATGTCGAAAAAAGTTATAGTATAGCATGTCGAAAAAAAAGTCATAGTATAGCAAGTCGAAAAAAGTCATAGTATAGCAAGTCGAAAAAAGTCATAGTGTAGCAAGTCGAAAAAAGTCATAGTGTAGCATGTTGAAAAAAATTCATAGTATAGCAAGTCGAAAAAAGTCATAGTATAGTATGTCGAAAAAAGTCATAGTATAGCATGTAGAAAAAAAAGTCATTGTATAGCATGTCGAAAAAAGTCATAGTATAGTATGTCGAAAAAAGTCATAGTATAGCATGTAGAAAAAAAGTCATTGTATAGCATGTCGAAAAAAGTCATAGTATAGCATGTCGAAAAAAGTCATAGTGTAGCATGTAGAAAAAAAGTCATAGTGTAGCATGTCGAAAAAAAAGTCATAGTATAGCAAGTCGAAAAAAGTCATAGTATAGCATGTCGAAAAAAGTCATAGTATAGCATGTCGAAAAAAGTCATAGTATAGCATGACAAAAAAGTCATAGTATAGCATGTAGAAAAAAAAGTCATAGTATAGTATGTCGAAAAAAAGTCATAGTAGAGCAAATCGAAAAAAGTCATAGTATAGCATGTCGAAAAAAGTCATAGTATAGCATGTCGAAAAAAGTCATAGTATAGTATGTAGAAAAAAGTCATAGTATAGCAAGTCGAAAAAAGTCATAGTATAGCAAGTCGAAAAAAGTCATAGTATAGCAAGTCGAAAAAAGTCATAGTATAGCAAGTCGAAAAAAAGTCATAGTATAGCATGTCGAAAAAAGTCATAGTATAGCATGACGAAAAAGTCACAGTATAGCATGTAGAAAAAAAGTCATATAGCAAGTCGAAAAAAGTCATAGTATAGCAAGTCGAAAAAAAGTCATAGTATAGTATGTCGAAAAAAGTCATAGTATAGTATGTCGAAAAAAGTCATAGTATAGCAAGTCGAAAAAACGTCATAGTGTAGCAAGTCGAAAAAAGTCAGTATGGCATGTCGAAAAAACGTCATAGTATAGCATGTCGAAAAAAAGTATTCGGATATTATGTCGAAAAATAGTCATAGTATAGCATGTCCAAAAAAGTCATCGTATAGCATGTCGAAAAAAGTCATCGTATAGAATGTCTAAAAAAAAGTCATAGTATAGCATGTAGAAAAAAAGTAATAATATAGCATGTCTTAAAAAAGTAATAGTATAGCATGACGAAAAAGTCAGTATAGCATGACGAAAAAGTCAGTATAGCATATCGAAAAAAGTCATAGTATAGCATGTCGAAAAAAGTCATAGTATAGCATGTCGAAAAAAAGTCATAGTATAGCAAGTTGAAAAAAAGTCATAGTAGACCAAGTCGAAAAAAAGTCATAGTATAGCATGTCGAAAAAAGTCATAGTATAGCAAGTCGGAAAAAGTCATAGTATAGCAAGTCGAAAAAAGTCATAGTATAGCAAGTCGATAAAAGTCATAGTATAGCAAGTCGAAAAAAGTCATAGTATAGCATGTCGAAAAAAGTCATAGTATAGCATGACGAAAAAGTCACAGTATAGCATGTAGAAAAAAAGTCATAGTATAGCAAGTCGAAAAAAGTCATAGTATAGCAAGTCGAAAAAAGTCATAGTATAGCAAGTCGAAAAAAGTCATAGTATAGCATGTCGAAAAAAAGTCATAGTATAGCATGTCGAAAAAAGTCATAGTATAGCATGACAAAAAAGTCATAGTATAGCATGTAGAAAAAAAAAGTCATTGTATAGTATGTCGAAAAAAAAAGTCATAGTAGAGCAAATCGAAAAAAAGTCATAGTATAGCATGTCGAAAAAAGTCATAGTATAGCATGTAGAAAAAAAGTCATAGTATAGCATGTAGAAAAAAAGTCATAGTAGATTAAATCGAAAAAAAGTCATAGTATTGCAAGTCGAAAAAGTCATAGTATAGCATGTAGAAAAAAAAAGTGATAGTATAGCATGTCGAAAAAAAGTCATAGTATAGCAAGTTGAAAAAAAAAGTCATAGTAGACCAAGTCGAAAAAAGTCATAGTATAGCATGTCGAAAAAAGTCATAGTATAGTATGTAGAAAAAAAGTCAGTTTTGCAAGTCGAAAAAAGTCATGGTATAGCATGTCGAAAAAAGTCATAGTGTAGCAAGTCGAAAAAAGTCATACTATAGCAAGTCGAAAAAAGTCATAGTATAGCAAGTCGAAAAAAGTATTCGGATACTATGTTGAAAAAAGTCATAGTATAGCATGTCGAAAAAAGTCAGTTTTGTAAGTCGAAAAAAGTCATAGTATAGCAAGTCGAAAAAAAAGTCATAGTATCGTATGTCGAAAAAAGTCATAGTATAGCATGTCGAAAAAAAGTCATAGTATAGCATGTCGAAAAAAGTCATAGTGTAGCATGTAGAAAAAAAGTCATACTATAGCAAGTCGAAAAAAGTCATAGTATCGTATGTCGAAAAAAGTCATAGTATAGCATGTCGAAAAAAGTTATAGTATAGCAAGTCGAAAAAAGTCATAGTATAGCAAGTCGAAAAAAGTCATAGTATAGCAAGTCGAAAAAAGTCATAGTGTAGCAAGTCGAAAAAAGTCATAGTGTAGCATGTCGAAAAAAAGTCATAGTATAGCAAGTCGAAAAAAGTCATAGTATAGTACGTCGAAAAAAGTCATAGTATAGCATGTCGAAAAAAGTCATAGTATAGCATGTCGAAAAAGTCATAGTATAGCATGTCGAAAAAAAGTCATAGTATAGTATGTCGAAAAAAGTCATAGTATAGCATGTCGAACAAAGTCATAGTATAGTATGTCGAAAAAAGTCATAGTATAGTATGTCGAAAAAAAGTCATAGTATAGTATATCGAAAAAAGTCATAGTACAGCATGTCGAAAAAAGTCATAGTATAGCATGTCGAAAAAAGTCATAGTATAGCATGTCGAAAAAAGTCATAGTATAGCATGTCGAACAAAGTCATAGTATAGTATGTCGAAAAAAAAGTCATGGTATAGTATGTCGAAAAAAGATCATAGTATATTATATCGAAAAAAGTCATACTACAGCATGTCGAAAAAATGTTATAGTATAGTATGTCGAAAAAAAGTCATTGTAAAGTATGTCGAAAAAAGTCACAGTATAGCATGTCGAAAAAAAGTTGTCAAAAAAGTCATAGTATAGCATGTCGAAAAAAAAGTCGGAATGTAGTATGTCGGGAAAAAGTCATAGTATATGATGTCGAAAAAAAGTCATAGTATAGTATGTCGAAAAAAGTCATAGTATAGCATGTCGAAAAAAGTCATAGTATAGTATGTAAAAAAAAAAGTCATAGTATAGCATGTCGAAAAAAGTCATAGTATAGTATGTCGAAAAAAGTCATAGTATAGCATGTCGAAAAAAGTCATAGTATAGCATGTCGAAAAAATTCATAGTATAGCACGTCGAAAAAATTCATAGTATAGCATGTCGAAGAAAAGTCATAGTATGTTGAAAAAGTCATTGTATAGTATGTCGAAAAAAGTCATAGTATGGCATGTTGAAAAATAGTCATAGTACAGCATGTCGAAAAAAAGTCAGTATAACATGTTGAAAAAAGTCATAGTATAGCATGTAGAAAAAAAAGTCATAGTATAGTATGTCGAAAATTTATAGTATAGTATGTCGAAAAAAGTCATAGTATAGTATGTCGAAAAAAGTCATAGTACAGCATGTAGAAAAAAAGTCATAGTATAGTATGTTTAAAAAAAGTCATAGTATAGCATGTAGAAAAAAAGTCATAGTATAGCATGTCGAAAAAAAAGTCATATTATAGCGTGTCGAAAAAAATCATAGTATAGCATGTCGAAAGAAAGTCATAGTATAGCATGTCGAAAAAAATCATAGTATAGCATGTCGAAAAAAAGTCATAGTATAGCATGTCGAAAAAAAATCATAGTATAGCATGTCGAAAAAAGTCATAGTATAGTATGTCAAAAAAGTCATAGTATAGCATGTCGAAAAAAGTTGTCAAAAAAGTCATAGTATAGCATGTCGAAAAAAGTTGTCAAAAAAGTCATAGTATAGCATGTCGAAAAAAAGTTGTCAAAAAAAGTCATAGTATAGCATGTCGAAATAAGTTGTCAAAAAAGTCATAGTATAGCATGTCGAAAAAAAGTCATGGTATAGCATGTCGAAAAAAGTCATGGTATAGCATGTCGAAAAAAGTTGTCAAAAAAAGTCATGGTATAGCATGTCGAAAAAAGTCATGGTATAGCATGTCGAAAAAAGTCATAGTATAGCATGTCGAAAAAAGTCATAGTATAGCATGTCGAAAAACGTCATAGTATAGCATGTCGAAAAAAGTCATAGTATAGCATGTCGAAAAAAGTCATAGTATAGCATGTCGAAAAAAGTCATAGTACAGTATGTCGAAAAAAGTCATAGTATAGCATGTCGAAAAAAGTCATAGTATAGCATGTCGAAAAAAAGTTGTCAAAAAAGTCATAGTATAGCATGTCGAAAAAAGTTGTCAAAAAAGTCATAGTATAGCATGTCGAAAAAAGTCATAGTATAGCATGTCGAAAAACGTCATAGTAAAGTATGTCGAAAAAAGTCATAGTATAGCATGTCGAAAAAAGTCATAGTATAGCATGTCGAAAAAAGTCATAGTATAGCATGTCGAAAAAAGTCATAGTATAGCATGTCGAAAAAAGTCATAGTACAGCATGTCGAAAAAAAGTCATAGTATAGCATGTCGAAAAAAAGTCATAGTATAGCATGTCGAACAAAGTCATAGTATAGTATGTCGAAAAAAGTCATAGTATAGTATATCGAAAAAAGTCATACTACAGCATGTCGAAAAAATGTTATAGTATAGTATGTCGAAAAAAGTCATTGTAAAGTATGTCGAAAAAAGTCACAGTATAGCATGTCGAAAAAAAAGTCGGAATGTAGTATGTCGGGAAAAAGTCATAGTATAGGATGTCGAAAAAAGTCATAGTATAGTATGTCGAAAAAAGTCATAGTATAGCATGTCGAAAAAAGTCATAGTATAGTATGTAAAAAAAAAAGTCATAGTATAGTATGTCGAAAAAAGTCATAGTATAGTATGTCGAAAAAAAAGTCATAGTATAGCATGTCGAAAAACGTCATAGTAAAGTATGTCGAAAAAAGTCATAGTATAGCATGTCGAAAAAAAGTCACAGTATAGTATGTCAAAAAAAGTTGTCAAAAAGTCATAGTATAGCATGTCGAAAAAAGTCATAGTATAGTATGTCAAAAAAAGTCATAGTATAGTATGTCAAAAAAAAGTTGTCAAAAAGTCATAGTATAGCATGTCGAAAAAAGTCATAGTATAGCATGTCGAAAAAGTCATAGTATGGCATGTCGAAAAAGTCATAGTATAGCATGTCGAAAAAGTCATAGTATAGCATGTCGAAAAAAATTATAGTATAGCATGTCAAAAAAAGTCAGTAGTATAGCATGTCGAAAAAAGTCAATAGGATGTTGAAAAAGTCATTGTATAGTATGTCGAAAAAAAGTCATAGTATGGCATGTTGAAAAAAAGTCGGAATGTAGTATGTCGAAAAAAGTCAGTAAAGTGTGTCGGAAAAAAGTCATAGTACAGCATGTCGAAAAAATGTCAGCATAATATGTTGAAAAAAGTCATAGTATAGCATGTAGAAAAAAGTCATAGTATAGCATGTCGAAAAAAGTCAAAGTCATAGTATAGTATGTCGAAAAAAGTCATAGTATAGCATGTCGAAAAAAAGTCATAGTATAGCATGTCGAAAAAAAGTCATAGTACAGCATGTCGAAAAAAGTCATAGTATAGCATGTCGAAAAAAGTCATAGTATAGCATGTCGAAAAAAGTCATAGTATAGCATGTCGAACAAAGTCATAGTATAGTATGTCGAAAAAAGTCATGGTATAGTATGTCGAAAAAAGTCATAGTATATTATATCGAAAAAAGTCATACTACAGCATGTCGAAAAAATGTTATAGTATAGTATGTCGAAAAAAGTCATTGTAAAGTATGTCGAAAAAAGTCACAGTATAGCATGTCGAAAAAAAGTTGTCAAAAAAGTCATAGTATAGCATGTCGAAAAAAAAGTCGGAATGTAGTATGTCGGGAAAAAGTCATAGTATATGATGTCGAAAAAAGTCATAGTATAGTATGTCGAAAAAAGTCATAGTATAGCATGTCGAAAAAAGTCATAGTATAGTATGTAGAAAAAAGTCAGTTTTGCAAGTCGAAAAAAGTCATGGTATAGCATGTCGAAAAAAGTCATAGTGTAGCAAGTCGAAAAAAGTCATACTATAGCAAGTCGAAAAAAGTCATAGTATAGCAAGTCGAAAAAAGTATTCGGATACTATGTTGAAAAAAGTCATAGTATAGCATGTCGAAAAAAGTCAGTTTTGTAAGTCGAAAAAAGTCATAGTATAGCAAGTCGAAAAAAGTCATAGTATCGTATGTCGAAAAAAGTCATAGTATAGCATGTCGAAAAAAAGTCATAGTATAGCATGTCGAAAAAAAAGTCATAGTGTAGCATGTAGAAAAAAAGTCATACTATAGCAAGTCGAAAAAAGTCATAGTATCGTATGTCGAAAAAAGTCATAGTATAGCATGTCGAAAAAAGTTATAGTATAGCATGTCGAAAAAAGTCATAGTATAGCAAGTCGAAAAAAGTCATAGTATAGCAAGTCGAAAAAAGTCATAGTGTAGCAAGTCGAAAAAAAGTCATAGTGTAGCATGTCGAAAAAAGTCATAGTATAGCAAGTCGAAAAAAGTCATAGTATAGTACGTCGAAAAAAGTCATAGTATAGCATGTCGAAAAAAAAGTCATAGTATAGCATGTCGAAAAAGTCATAGTATAGCATGTCGAAAAAAGTCATAGTATAGCAAGTCGAAAAAAGTCATACTATAGCAAGTCGAAAAAAGTCATAGTATAGCATGTCGAAAAAAGTCAGTTTTGCAAGTCGAAAAAAGTCATAGTATAGTATGTAGAAAAAAAAGTCATAGTATAGCAAGTCGAAAAAAGTCATACTATAGCAAGTCGAAAAAAAGTCATAGTATAGCACGTCGAAAAAAAGTCATAGTATAGTATGTCGAAAAAAGTCATAGTATAGCACGTCGAAAAAAGTCATAGTATAGTATGTCGAAAAAAGTCATAGTATAGCACGTCGAAAAAAAGTCATAGTATAGTATGTCGAAAAAAGTCATAGTATAGCATGTCGAAAAAAGTCATAGTATAGCAAGTCGAAAAAAGTCATAGTATAGCAAGTCGAAAAAAAGTATTCGTATACTATGTTGAAAAAAGTCATAGTATAGCATGTCGAAAAAAGTCAGTTTTGCAAGTCGAAAAAAGTCATAGTATGGCAAGTCGAAAAAAGTCATAGTATAGTATGTCGAAAAAAGTCATAGTATAGCAAGTCGAAAAAAGTCATAGTATCGTATGTCGAAAAAAGTCATAGTATAGCATGTCGAAAAAAGTCATAGTATAGCATGTCGAAAAAAGTCATAGTGTAGCATGTAGAAAAAAAGTCATAGTATAGCATGTCGAAAAAAGTTATAGTATAGCATATTGAAAAAAAGTCATAGTATAGCAAGTCGAAAAAAGTCATAGTATAGCATGTCGAAAAAAAGTCAGTTTTGCAAGTCGAAAAAAGTCATAGTATAGCAAGTCGAAAAAAGCAAAAGCATACTATAGCAAGTCGAAAAAAGTCATAGTATAGCATGTCGAAAAAAGTCATAGTATAGCATGTCGAAAAAAAGTCATAGTGTAGCATGTAGAAAAAAAGTCATAGTATAGCATGTCGAAAAAAGTTATAGTATAGCATATTGAAAAAAAGTCATAGTATAGCAAGTCGAAAAAAGTCATACTATAGCAAGTCGAAAAAAGTCATAGTATAGCATGTCGGAAAAAGTCATACTATAGCAAGTCGAAAAAAGTCATAGTATAGCATGACGAAAAAGTCATAGTATAGCAAGTCGGAAAAAGTCATAGTATAGCAAGTCGAAAAAAGTATTCGTATACTATGTTGAAAAAAGTCATAGTATAGCATGTCGAAAAAAGTCAGTTTTGCAAGTCGAAAAAAGTCATAGTATAGCATGTAGAAAAAAAGTCATAGTATCGTATGTCGAAAAAAGTCATAGTATAGCATGTCAAAAAAATGTTATAGTATAGTATGTAGAAAAAAAAGTCATAGTATAGCATGTCGAAAAAAATGTTATAGTATAGTATGTAGAAAAACAGTCATAGTATAGTATGTCGAAAAAAGTCAGTTTTGCAAGTCGAAAAAAGTCATAGTATAGCAAGTCGAAAAAAGTCATAGTATAGCATGTAGAAAAAAAGTCATACTATAGCAAGTCGAAAAAAGTCATAGTATCGTATGTCGAAAAAAGTCATAGTATAGCATGTCGAAAAAAAAGTCATAGTATAGCAAGTCGAAAAAAGTCATAGTATAGCAAGTCGAAAAAAGTCATAGTGTAGCATGTAGAAAAAAAGTCATAGTGTAGCATGTCGAAAAAAGTCATAGTATAGCAAGTCGAAAAAAGTCATAGTATAGCATGTCGAAAAAAGTCATAGTATAGCATGTCGAAAAAAGTCATAGTATAGCATGACAAAAAAGTCATAGTATAGCATGTAGAAAAAAAAGTCATAGTATAGTATGTCGAAAAAAAAGTCATAGTAGAGCAAATCGAAAAAAGTCATAGTATAGCATGTCGAAAAAAGTCATAGTATAGCATGTCGAAAAAAGTCATAGTATAGTATGTAGAAAAAAGTCATAGTATAGCATGTCGAAAAAAGTCATAGTATAGCAAGTCGAAAAAAGTCATAGTATAGCAAGTCGAAAAAAGTCATAGTATAGCAAGTCGAAAAAAAGTCATAGTATAGCATGTCGAAAAAAGTCATAGTATAGCATGACGAAAAAGTCACAGTATAGCATGTAGAAAAAAAAGTCATATAGCAAGTCGAAAAAAGTCATAGTATAGCAAGTCGAAAAAAGTCATAGTATAGTATGTCGAAAAAAGTCATAGTATAGTATGTCGAAAAAAAGTCATAGTATAGCAAGTCGAAAAAAACGTCATAGTGTAGCAAGTCGAAAAAAGTCAGTATGGCATGTCGAAAAAACGTCATAGTATAGCATGTCGAAAAAAGTATTCGGATATTATGTCGAAAAATAGTCATAGTATAGCATGTCCAAAAAAGTCATCGTATAGCATGTCGAAAAAAGTCATCGTATAGAATGTCTAAAAAAGTCATAGTATAGCATGTAGAAAAAAAGTAATAGTATGGCATGTTTTAAAAAAGTAATAGTATAGCATGACGAAAAAGTCATAGTATAGCATGACGAAAAAGTCAGTATAGCATGTCGAAAAAAAGTCATAGTATAGCATGTCGAAAAAAAGTCATAGTATAGCATGTCGAAAAAAGTCATAGTATAGCATGTCGAAAAAAGTCATAGTATAGTATGTAGAAAAAAGTCATAGTATAGCATGTCGAAAAAAGTCATAGTATAGCAAGTCGGAAAAAGTCATAGTATAGCAAGTCGAAAAAAGTCATAGTATAGCAAGTCGATAAAAGTCATAGTATAGCAAGTCGAAAAAAGTCATAGTATAGCATGTCGAAAAAAGTCATAGTATAGCATGACGAAAAAGTCACAGTATAGCATGTAGAAAAAAAAGTCATAGTATAGCAAGTCGAAAAAAGTCATAGTATAGCAAGTCGAAAAAAGTCATAGTATAGCAAGTCGAAAAAAGTCATAGTATAGCATGTCGAAAAAAGTCATAGTATAGCATGTCGAAAAAAAGTCATAGTATAGCATGACAAAAAAGTCATAGTATAGCATGTAGAAAAAAAAGTCATAGTATAGTATGTCGAAAAAAAAGTCATAGTAGAGCAAATTGAAAAAAGTCATAGTATAGCATGTCGAAAAAAGTCATAGTATAGCATGTAGAAAAAAAAGTCATAGTATAGCATGTAGAAAAAAAGTCATAGTAGATTAAATCGAAAAAAGTCATAGTATTGCAAGTCGAAAAAGTCATAGTATAGCATGTAGAAAAAAAGTGATAGTATAGCATGTCGAAAAAAAGTCATAGTATAGCAAGTTGAAAAAAATTCATAGTAGACCAAGTCGAAAAAAGTCATAGTATAGCATGTCGAAAAAAGTCATAGTATAGTATGTAGAAAAAAGTCAGTTTTGCAAGTCGAAAAAAGTCATGGTATAGCATGTCGAAAAAAGTCATAGTATAGCAAGTCGAAAAAAGTCATAGTATAGCAATTCGAAAAAAGTATTCGTATACTATGTTGAAAAAAGTCATAGTATAGCATGTCGAAAAAAGTCAGTTTTGCAAGTCGAAAAAAGTCATAGTATAGCAAGTCGAAAAAAAGTCATAGTATCGTATGTCGAAAAAAGTCATAGTATAGCATGTCGAAAAAAAGTCATAGTATAGCATGTCGAAAAAAGTCATAGTGTAGCATGTAGAAAAAAAAGTCATACTATAGCAAGTCGAAAAAAGTCATAGTATCGTATGTCGAAAAAAGTCATAGTATAGCATGTCGAAAAAAGTCATAGTATAGCATGTCGAAAAAAAGTCATAGTATAGCATGTCGAAAAGTCATAGTGTAGCATGTAGAAAAAAAAGTCATAGTATAGCATGTCGAAAAAAGTTATAGTATAGCATGTCGAAAAAAGTCATAGTATAGCAAGTCGAAAAAAGTCATAGTATAGCAAGTCGAAAAAAGTCATAGTGGAGCAAGTCGAAAAAAGTCATAGTGTAGCATGTCGAAAAAAGTCATAGTATAGCAAGTCGAAAAAAGTCATAGTATAGTATGTCGAAAAAAAGTCATAGTATAGCATGTCGAAAAAAGTCATAGTATAGCAAGTCGAAAAAAGTCATAGTCTAGCATGACGAAAAAGTCATAGTATAGCATGTCGAAAAAAAGTCATAGTATAGCAAGTCGAAAAAAGTCATAGTATCGTATGTCGAAAAAAAGTCATAGTATAGCATGTCGAAAAAAGTCATAGTATAGCATGTCGAAAAAAGTCATAGTGTAGCATGTAGAAAAAAAGTCATAGTATAGCATGTCGAAAAAAGTTATAGTATAGCATATTGAAAAAAAGTCATAGTATAGCAAGTCGAAAAAAGTCATAGTATAGCATGTCGAAAAAAGTCAGTTTTGCAAGTCGAAAAAAGTCATAGTATAGCAAGTCGAAAAAAGTCATACTATAGCAAGTCGAAAAAAGGCATAGTATAGCATGTCGAAAAAAGTCATAGTATAGCATGTCGAAAAAAAGTCATAGTGTAGCATGTAGAAAAAAAAGTCATAGTATAGCATGTCGAAAAAAGTTATAGTATAGCATATTGAAAAAAAGTCATAGTATAGCAAGTCGAAAAAAGTCATACTATAGCAAGTCGAAAAAAAAGTCATAGTATAGCATGTCGGAAAAAGTCATACTATAGCAAGTCGAAAAAAGTCATAGTATAGCATGACGAAAAAGTCATAGTATAGCAAGTCGGAAAAAGTCATAGTATAGCAAGTCGAAAAAAGTATTCGTATACTATGTTGAAAAAAGTCATAGTATAGCATGTCGAAAAAAGTCAGTTTTGCAAGTCGAAAAAAAGTCATAGTATCGTATGTCGAAAAAAGTCATAGTATAGCATGTCAAAAAAATGTTATAGTATAGTATGTAGAAAAAAAGTCATAGTATAGCATGTCGAAAAAATGTTATAGTATAGTATGTAGAAAAAAGTCATAGTATCGTATGTCGAAAAAAGTCATAGTATAGCATGTCGAAAAAAGTCATAGTATAGCATGTCGAAAAAAGTCATAGTATAGCAAGTTGAAAAAAAGTCATAGTAGACCAAGTCGAAAAAAGTCATAGTATAGCATGTCGAAAAAAGTCATAGTATAGTATGTAGAAAAAAGTCATAGTATAGCATGTCGAAAAAAGTCATAGTATAGCAAGTCGAAAAAAGTCATAGTATAGCAAGTCGAAAAAAGTCATAGTATAGCAAGTCGAAAAAAGTCATAGTATAGCAAGTCGAAAAAAGTCATAGTATAGCAAGTCGAAAAAAGTCATAGTATAGCATGTCGAAAAAAGTCATAGCATAGCATGACGAAAAAGTCACAGTATAGCATGTAGAAAAAAAAGTCATATAGCAAGTCGAAAAAAGTCATAGTATAGCAAGTCGAAAAAAGTCATAGTATAGTATGTCGAAAAAAGTCATAGTATAGTATGTCGAAAAAAGTCATAGTATAGCAAGTCGAAAAAAGTCAAAGTATAGCATGTCGAAAAAAGTCATGGTATAGCAAGTCGAAAAAAAGTCATACTATAGCAAGTCGAAAAAAAGTCATAGTATAGCATGTCGAAAAAAGTCATAGTATAGCATGTCGAAAAAAGTCATAGTATAGCATGTAGAAAAAAAAGTCATAGTATAGCATGTAGAAAAAAAGTCATAGTATAGCATGTCGAAAAAAGTATTCGTATACTATGTTGAAAAAAAGTCATAGTATAGTATGTCGAAAAACGTCAGTTTTGCAAGTCGAAAAAAGTCATAGTATAGCAAGTCGAAAAAAGTCATAGTATAGCATGTCGAAAAAAAGTTATAGTATAGCATGTCGAAAAAAAAGTCATAGTATAGCAAGTCGAAAAAAAGTCATAGTATAGCAAGTCGAAAAAAGTCATAGTGTAGCAAGTCGAAAAAAGTCATAGTGTAGCATGTTGAAAAAATTCATAGTATAGCAAGTCGAAAAAAGTCATAGTATAGTATGTCGAAAAAAGTCATAGTATAGCATGTAGAAAAAAAGTCATTGTATAGCATGTCGAAAAAAGTCATAGTATAGCATGTAGAAAAAGTCATAGTATAGCATGTCGAAAAAAGTCATAGTGTAGCATGTAGAAAAAAAGTCATAGTGTAGCATGTCGAAAAAAGTCATAGTATAGCAAGTCGAAAAAAGTCATAGTATAGCATGTCGAAAAAAGTCATAGTATAGCATGTCGAAAAAAGTCATAGTATAGCATGACAAAAAAGTCATAGTATAGCATGTAGAAAAAAAGTCATAGTATAGTATGTCGAAAAAAAGTCATAGTAGAGCAAATCGAAAAAAGTCATAGTATAGCATGTCGAAAAAAGTCATAGTATAGCATGTCGAAAAAAGTCATAGTATAGTATGTAGAAAAAAGTCATAGTATAGCATGTCGAAAAAAGTCATAGTATAGCAAGTCGAAAAAAGTCATAGTATAGCAAGTCGAAAAAAGTCATAGTATAGCAAGTCGAAAAAAGTCATAGTATAGCAAGTCGAAAAAAGTCATAGTATAGCATGTCGAAAAAAGTCATAGTATAGCATGACGAAAAAGTCACAGTATAGCATGTAGAAAAAAAGTCATATAGCAAGTCGAAAAAAGTCATAGTATAGCAAGTCGAAAAAAGTCATAGTATAGTATGTCGAAAAAAGTCATAGTATAGTATGTCGAAAAAAAGTCATAGTATAGCAAGTCGAAAAAAGTCAAAGTATAGCATGTCGAAAAAAGTCATAGTATAGCAAGTCGAAAAAAGTCATACTATAGCAAGTCGAAAAAAGTCATTGTATAGCATGTCGAAAAAAGTCATAGTATAGCATGTCGAAAAAAGTCATAGTATAGCATGTAGAAAAAAAGTCATAGTATAGCATGTAGAAAAAAAAGTCATAGTATAGCATGTCGAAAAAAGTATTCGTATACTATGTTGAAAAAAGTCATAGTATAGTATGTCGAAAAAAGTCAGTTTTGCAAGTCGAAAAAAAGTCATAGTATAGCAAGTCGAAAAAAAGTCATAGTATAGCATGTAGAAAAAAAGTCATACTATAGCAAGTCGAAAAAAGTCATAGTATCGTATGTCGAAAAAAAGTTATAGTATAGCATGTCGAAAAAAAGTCATAGTATAGCAAGTCGAAAAAAGTCATAGTATAGCAAGTCGAAAAAAGTCATAGTGTAGCAAGTCGAAAAAAGTCATAGTGTAGCATGTTGAAAAAATTCATAGTATAGCAAGTCGAAAAAAGTCATAGTATAGTATGTCGAAAAAAGTCATAGTATAGCATGTAGAAAAAAAGTCATTGTATAGCATGTCGAAAAAAGTCATAGTATAGCATGTAGAAAAAGTCATAGTATAGCATGTCGAAAAAAGTCATAGTGTAGCATGTAGAAAAAAAAGTCATAGTGTAGCATGTCGAAAAAAGTCATAGTATAGCAAGTCGAAAAAAGTCATAGTATAGCATGTCGAAAAAAGTCATAGTATAGCATGTCGAAAAAAGTCATAGTATAGCATGACAAAAAAGTCATAGTATAGCATGTAGAAAAAAAGTCATAGTATAGTATGTCGAAAAAAAGTCATAGTAGAGCAAATCGAAAAAAGTCATAGTATAGCATGTCGAAAAAAAAAGTCATAGTATAGCATGTCGAAAAAAGTCATAGTATAGTATGTAGAAAAAAGTCATAGTATAGCATGTCGAAAAAAGTCATAGTATAGCAAGTCGAAAAAAGTCATAGTATAGCAAGTCGAAAAAAGTCATAGTATAGCAAGTCGAAAAAAAAAGTCATAGTATAGCAAGTCGAAAAAAGTCATAGTATAGCATGTCGAAAAAAGTCATAGTATAGCATGACGAAAAAGTCACAGTATAGCATGTAGAAAAAAAAAGTCATATAGCAAGTCGAAAAAAGTCATAGTATAGTATGTCGAAAAAAGTCATAGTATAGCAAGTCGAAAAAAACGTCATAGTGTAGCAAGTCGAAAAAAGTCAGTATGGCATGTCGAAAAAACGTCATAGTATAGCATGTCGAAAAAAGTATTCGGATATTATGTCGAAAAATAGTCATAGTATAGCATGTCCAAAAAAGTCATCGTATAGCATGTCGAAAAAAGTCATCGTATAGAATGTCTAAAAAAGTCATAGTATAGCATGTAGAAAAAAAAAGTAATAGTATAGCATGTCTTAAAAAAGTAATAGTATAGCATGACGAAAAAGTCATAGTATAGCATGACGAAAAAGTCAGTATAGCATGTCGAAAAAAGTCATAGTATAGCATGTCGAAAAAAGTCATAGTATAGCATGTCGAAAAAAGTCATAGTATAGCAAGTTGAAAAAAGTCATAGTATAGCATGACGAAAAAGTCACAGTATAGCATGTAGAAAAAAAAGTCATATAGCAAGTCGAAAAAAGTCATAGTATAGCAAGTCGAAAAAAGTCATAGTATAGTATGTCGAAAAAAGTCATAGTATAGTATGTCGAAAAAAAGTCATAGTATAGCAAGTCGAAAAAAAGTCAAAGTATAGCATGTCGAAAAAAGTCATAGTATAGCAAGTCGAAAAAAGTCATACTATAGCAAGTCGAAAAAAGTCATTGTATAGCATGTCGAAAAAAGTCATAGTATAGCATGTCGAAAAAAGTCATAGTATAGCATGTAGAAAAAAAGTCATAGTATAGCATGTAGAAAAAAAAGTCATAGTATAGCATGTCGAAAAAAAGTATTCGTATACTATGTTGAAAAAAGTCATAGTATAGTATGTCGAAAAAAGTCAGTTTTGCAAGTCGAAAAAAGTCATAGTATAGCAAGTCGAAAAAAGTCATAGTATAGCATGTAGAAAAAAAAGTCATACTATAGCAAGTCGAAAAAAAGTCATAGTATCGTATGTCGAAAAAAAGTTATAGTATAGCATGTCGAAAAAAAGTCATAGTATAGCAAGTCGAAAAAAGTCATAGTATAGCAAGTCGAAAAAAGTCATAGTGTAGCAAGTCGAAAAAAGTCATAGTGTAGCATGTTGAAAAAATTCATAGTATAGCAAGTCGAAAAAAGTCATAGTATAGTATGTCGAAAAAAGTCATAGTATAGCATGTAGAAAAAAAGTCATTGTATAGCATGTCGAAAAAAGTCATAGTATAGCATGTAGAAAAAGTCATAGTATAGCATGTCGAAAAAAGTCATAGTGTAGCATGTAGAAAAAAAGTCATAGTGTAGCATGTCGAAAAAAGTCATAGTATAGCAAGTCGAAAAAAGTCATAGTATAGCATGTCGAAAAAAGTCATAGTATAGCATGTCGAAAAAAGTCATAGTATAGCATGACAAAAAAGTCATAGTATAGCATGTAGAAAAAAAGTCATAGTATAGTATGTCGAAAAAAAGTCATAGTAGAGCAAATCGAAAAAAGTCATAGTATAGCATGTCGAAAAAAGTCATAGTATAGCATGTCGAAAAAAAGTCATAGTATAGTATGTAGAAAAAAAGTCATAGTATAGCATGTCGAAAAAAGTCATAGTATAGCAAGTCGAAAAAAGTCATAGTATAGCAAGTCGAAAAAAGTCATAGTATAGCAAGTCGAAAAAAGTCATAGTATAGCAAGTCGAAAAAAGTCATAGTATAGCATGTCGAAAAAAGTCATAGTATAGCATGACGAAAAAGTCACAGTATAGCATGTAGAAAAAAAGTCATATAGCAAGTCGAAAAAAAGTCATAGTATAGCAAGTCGAAAAAAGTCATAGTATAGTATGTCGAAAAAAGTCATAGTATAGTATGTCGAAAAAAGTCATAGTATAGCAAGTCGAAAAAAAAACGTCATAGTGTAGCAAGTCGAAAAAAAGTCAGTATGGCATGTCGAAAAAACGTCATAGTATAGCATGTCGAAAAAAGTATTCGGATATTATGTCGAAAAATAGTCATAGTATAGCATGTCCAAAAAAGTCATCGTATAGCATGTCGAAAAAAGTCATCGTATAGAATGTCTAAAAAAGTCATAGTATAGCATGTAGAAAAAAAGTAATAGTATGGCATGTCTTAAAAAAGTAATAGTATAGCATGACGAAAAAGTCATAGTATAGCATGACGAAAAAGTCAGTATAGCATGTCGAAAAAAGTCATAGTATAGCATGTCGAAAAAAGTCATAGTATAGCATGTCGAAAAAAGTCATAGTATAGCAAGTTGAAAAAAAGTCATAGTAGACCAAGTCGAAAAAAGTCATAGTATAGCATGTCGAAAAAAGTCATAGTATAGTATGTAGAAAAAAGTCATAGTATAGCATGTCGAAAAAAGTCATAGTATAGCAAGTCGGAAAAAGTCATAGTATAGCAAGTCGAAAAAAGTCATAGTATAGCAAGTCGATAAAAGTCATAGTATAGCAAGTCGAAAAAAGTCATAGTATAGCATGTCGAAAAAAGTCATAGTATAGCATGACAAAAAAGTCACAGTATAGCATGTAGAAAAAAAGTCATAGTATAGCAAGTCGAAAAAAAGTCATAGTATAGCAAGTCGAAAAAAGTCATAGTATAGCAAGTCGAAAAAAAGTCATAGTATAGCATGTCGAAAAAAGTCATAGTATAGCATGTCGAAAAAAGTCATAGTATAGCATGTAGAAAAAAAAGTCATAGTATAGTATGTCGAAAAAAAGTCATAGTAGAGCAAATCGAAAAAAGTCATAGTATAGCATGTCGAAAAAAGTCATAGTATAGCATGTAGAAAAAAAGTCATAGTATAGCATGTAGAAAAAAAGTCATAGTAGATTAAATCGAAAAAAGTCATAGTATTGCAAGTCGAAAAAGTCATAGTGTAGCATGTAGAAAAAAAGTGATAGTAGACCAAGTCGAAAAAAGTCATAGTATAGCATGTCGAAAAAAGTCATAGTATAGTATGTAGAAAAAAGTCAGTTTTGCAAGTCGAAAAAAGTCATGGTATAGCATGTCGAAAAAAGTCATAGTATAGCAAGTCGAAAAAAGTCATACTATAGTAAGTCGAAAAAAGTCATAGTATAGCAAGTCGAAAAAAGTATTCGTATACTATGTTGAAAAAAGTCATAGTATAGCATGTCGAAAAAAGTCAGTTTTGCAAGTCGAAAAAAAAGTCATAGTATAGCAAGTCGAAAAAAGTCATAGTATCGTATGTCGAAAAAAGTCATAGTATAGCATGTCGAAAAAAGTCATAGTATAGCATGTCGAAAAAAGTCATAGTGTAGCATGTAGAAAAAAAAAGTCATACTATAGCAAGTCGAAAAAAGTCATAGTATCGTATGTCGAAAAAAGTCATAGTATAGCATGTCGAAAAAAGTCATAGTATAGCATGTCGAAAAAAGTCATAGTATAGCATGTCGAAAAAAGTCATAGTGTAGCATGTAGAAAAAAAAGTCATAGTATAGCATGTCGAAAAAAAGTTATAGTATAGCATGTCGAAAAAAGTCATAGTATAGCAAGTCGAAAAAAGTCATAGTATAGCAAGTCGAAAAAAGTCATAGTGTAGCAAGTCGAAAAAAAGTCATAGTGTAGCATGTCGAAAAAAGTCATAGTATAGCAAGTCGAAAAAAGTCATAGTATAGTACGTCGAAAAAAGTCGTAGTATAGCATGTCGAAAAAAGTCATAGTATAGCATGTCGAAAAAGTCATAGTATAGCATGTCGAAAAAAGTCATAGTATAGCAAGTCGAAAAAAGTCATACTATAGCAAGTCGAAAAAAAGTCATAGTATAGCATGTCGAAAAAAGTCAGTTTTGCAAGTCGAAAAAAAGTTATAGTATAGTATGTAGAAAAAAAGTCATATTATAGCAAGTCGAAAAAAGTCATACTATAGCAAGTCGAAAAAAAGTCATAGTATAGCATGACGAAAAAGTCATAGTATAGCAAGTCGAAAAAAGTATTCGTATACTATGTTGAAAAAAGTCATAGTATAGCAAGTCGAAAAAAGTCAGTTTTGCAAGTCGAAAAAAGTGATAGTATAGTATGTCGAAAAAAGTCATAGTATAGCATGACGAAAAAAGTCATAGTATAGCATGTCGAAAAAAAGTCATAGTATAGCATGTAAAAAAAAAGTCATAGTATAGCATGTCGGAAAAAAGTGATAGTTTAGCATGTCGAAAAAAGTCATAGTGTAGCATGTCGAAAAAAGTCATAGTATAGCATGTCGAAAAAAGTCATAGTATAGCAAGTCGAAAAAAGTCATAGTATAGCAAGTCGAAAAAAGTCATAGTATAGCATGTCGAAAAAAGTCATAGTATAGCAAGTCGAAAAAAGTCATAGTATAGTATGTCGAAAAAAGTCATAGTATAGCATGTTGAAAAAAGTCATAGTATAGCATGTCGGAAAAAAAGTGATAGTATAGCATGTCGGAAAAAAGTGATAGTTTAGCATATAGAAAAAAAGTCATAGTATAGCACGTCGAAAAAAGTCATAGTATAGTATGTCGAAAAAAGTCATAGTATAGCACGTCGAAAAAAAGTCATAGTATAGTATGTCGAAAAAAAGTCATAGTATAGCATGTCGAAAAAAGTCATAGTATAGCACGTCGAAAAAAGTCATAGTATAGTATGTCGAAAAAAGTCATAGTATAGCATGTCGAAAAAAGTCATAGTATAGCAAGTCGAAAAAAGTCATAGTCTAGCATGACGAAAAAGTCATAGTATAGCATGTCGAAAAAAAAGTATTCGTATACTATGTTGAAAAAAGTCATAGTATAGCATGTCGAAAAAAGTCAGTTTTGCAAGTCGAAAAAAGTCATAGTATAGCAAGTCGAAAAAAGTCATAGTATGGCAAGTCGAAAAAAAGTCATAGTATAGTATGTCGAAAAAAGTCATAGTATAGCAAGTCGAAAAAAGTCATAGTATCGTATGTCGAAAAAAGTCATAGTATAGCATGTCGAAAAAAGTCATAGTGTAGCATGTAGAAAAAAAGTCATAGTATAGCATGTCGAAAAAAGTTATAGTATAGCATATTGAAAAAAAGTCATAGTATAGCAAGTCGAAAAAAGTCATAGTATAGCATGTCGAAAAAAGTCAGTTTTGCAAGTCGAAAAGTCATAGTATAGCAAGTCGAAAAAAGTCATACTATAGCAAGTCGAAAAAAGTCATAGTATAGCATGTCGAAAAAAGTCATAGTATAGCATGTCGAAAAAAGTCATAGTGTAGCATGTAGAAAAAAAGTCATAGTATAGCATGTCGAAAAAAGTTATAGTATAGTATATTGAAAAAAAGTCATAGTATAGCAAGTCGAAAAAAGTCATACTATAGCAAGTCGAAAAAAGTCATAGTATAGCATGTCGGAAAAAGTCATACTATAGCAAGTCGAAAAAAGTCATAGTATAGCATGACGAAAAAGTCATAGTATAGCAAGTCGGAAAAAGTCATAGTATAGCAAGTCGAAAAAAGTATTCGTATACTATGTTGAAAAAAGTCATAGTATAGCATGTCGAAAAAAGTCAGTTTTGCAAGTCGAAAAAAAAGTCATAGTATAGCATGTAGAAAAAAAAGTCATAGTATCGTATGTCGAAAAAAGTCATAGTATAGCATGTCAAAAAAATGTTATAGTATAGTATGTAGAAAAAAAGTCATAGTATAGCATGTCGAAAAAATGTAATAGTATAGTATGTAGAAAAAAAGTCATAGTATCGTATGTCGAAAAAAGTCATAGTATAGCAAGTTGAAAAAAAGTCATAGTAGACCAAGTCGAAAAAAGTCATAGTATAGCATGTCGAAAAAAGTCATAGTATAGTATGTAGAAAAAAGTCATAGTATAGCATGTCGAAAAAAGTCATAGTATAGCAAGTCGAAAAAAGTCATAGTATAGCAAGTCGAAAAAAGTCATAGTATAGCAAGTCGAAAAAAGTCATAGTATAGCATGTCGAAAAAAGTCATAGCATAGCATGACGAAAAAGTCATAGTATAGCATGTAGAAAAAAAGTCATATAGCAAGTCGAAAAAAGTCATAGTATAGCAAGTTGAAAAAAAAGTCATCGTAGACCAAGTCGAAAAAAGTCATAGTATAGCATGTCGAAAAAAATCATAGTATAGTATGTAGAAAAAAGTCAGTTTTGCAAGTCGAAAAAAAGTCATAGTATAGCATGACGAAAAAGTCATAGTATAGCATGTCGAAAAAAGTCATAGTATAGCAAGTCGAAAAAAGTCATACTATAGCATGACGAAAAAGTCATAGTATAGCAAGTCGAAAAAAGTATTCGTATACTATGTTGAAAAAAGTCATAGTATAGCATGTCGAAAAAAGTCAGTTTTGCAAGTCGAAAAAAGTCATAGTATAGCAAGTCGAAAAAAGTCATAGTATAGCATGTAGAAAAAAAGTCATACTATAGCAAGTCGAAAAAAAGTCATAGTATCGTATGTCGAAAAAAGTCATAGTATAGCATGTCGAAAAAAGTCATAGTGTAGCATGTAGAAAAAAAAGTCATAGTATAGCATGTCGAAAAAAGTCATAGTATAGCATGTCGAAAAAAGTCATAGTATAGCAAGTCGAAAAAAGTCATAGTATAGCAAGTCGAAAAAAGTCATACTACAGCAAGTCGAAAAAAGTCATAGTACAGCAAGTCGAAAAAAGTCATAGTATAGCAAGTCGAAAAAAAGTCATAGTATAGCAAGTCGAAAAAAGTCATAGTATAGCAAGTCGAAAAAAGTCATAGTATAGCATGTCGAAAAAAGTCAGTTTTGCAAGTCGAAAAAAGTCATAGTATAGTATGTAGAAAAAAAGTCATAGTATAGCAAGTCGAAAAAAGTCATACTATAGCAAGTCGAAAAAAGTCATAGTATAGCATGACGAAAAAGTCAAAGTATAGCAAGACGAAAAAAGTATTCGTATACTATGTTGAAAAAAGTCATAGTATAGCAAGTCGAAAAAAAGTCAGTTTTGCAAGTCGAAAAAAGTGATAGTATAGTATGTCGAAAAAAGTCATAGTATAGTATGACGAAAAAAGTCATAGTATAGCATGTCGAAAAAAAAGTCATAGTATAGCATGTAAAAAAAAAGTCATAGTATAGCATGTCGGAAAAAAAGTCATAGTATAGCATGTAAAAAAAAAGTCATAGTGTAGCATGTCGAAAAAAGTCATAGTATAGCATGTCGAAAAAAGTCATAGTATAGCAAGTCGAAAAAAGTCATAGTATAGCAAGTCGAAAAAAGTCATAGTATAGCAAGTCGAAAAAAGTCATAGTATAGCAAGTCGAAAAAAGTCATAGTATAGCATGTCGAAAAAAGTCATAGTATAGCATGTCGAAAAAAGTCGTAGTATAGCATGTAGAAAAAAAAGTCGTAGTATAGCATGTAGAAAAAAAGTCGTAGTATAGCATGTCAAAAAAAGTCATAGTATAGCATGTCGAAAAAAGTCATAGTATAGCATGTCGAAAAAAGTCGTAGTATAGCATGTAGAAAAAAAGTCGTAGTATAGCATGTAGAAAAAAAGTCATAGTATAGCATGTCGAAAAAAAGTCATAGTACATGTCGAAAAAAAGTCATAGTATAGTAAGTTGAAAACACTCCTAGTATAGTATGTCCAGAAAACTCATAGTACAGTAATTCAAAAAACGTCATACTATAGTATGTATATAGTATATAGTAGCATGTCGGAAAAAGTCATAGTATAGTATATCGAAAAAAGTCAGTATATCGAAAAAAAAAATCATAGTATAGCATGTAGAAAAAAAAAAAGTCGTAGTATCGCATGTCGGAAAAAAGTCAGTACAGTGAACCCTCGTTTATCGCGGGAGTTGCGTTCCTAAAATAACCTGCGATAGGTGAAATCCGTGAAGTAGTCAGCTTTATTTTTTACTATTATTTTACAATGTAATACTGTCCTATAGAATGAAACCAAAAATCAAAACCTGTTTTCAGGCCCAAAATTTGTTTAAGAAATAAAAATATTAACGTTTTCTTACAAATAACTATGATAGTTTAAAGAAGGGTATTGTAAAACAACAATGTGAATACAGGACAGTATAGTAATGAATACGAGGTTGGAAACATGGTCACTGGCGTCTTTCACAGTCCCTCCAGCTGAGCCTCTCCGTCCTCACTCTGCTGTAGCGTCTGTTTCACCTGCAGGCTGAGCAGGAGTCTTTCTCCCAGAGAACAACATCGTTATGGCTCCTTGTTGGCTCTCTTTCTTTTTCAATCAGGATTCAGAGCACAATAAATGCACTGTAAAAAAATCCACGAAGCAGCGAAGCCGTGAAAGGTGAACCGCGTTATAGCGAGGGTTCACTGTACAGCATGGCGAAAAAAGTCGTAGTATAGCATGTCGGAAAAAAGTCAGTATAGTATGTTGAAAATAGTCGTAGTATAGTATGTTGTAAATAGTCGTAGTATAGTATGTTGTAAGTAGTCGTAGTATAGTATGTTGAAAATAGTCGTAGTATAGTATGTTGTAAGTAGTCGTAGTATAGTATGTTGTAAATAGTCGTAGTATAGTATGTTGTAAATAGTCGTAGTATAGTATGTTGAAAATAGTCGTAGTATAGTATGTTGAAAATAGTCGTAGTATAGTATGTTGAAAATAGTCGTAGTATAGTATGTTGAAAATAGTCGTAGTATAGTATGTTGTAAATAGTCGTAGTATAGTATGTTGTAAATAGTCGTAGTATAGTATGTTGTAAATAGTCGTAGTTTCGTATGTTGAAAATAGTCGTAGTATAGTATGTTGTAAATAGTCGTAGTATAGTATGTTGTAAATAGTCGTAGTATAGTATGTTGTAAATAGTCGTAGTATAGTATGTTGAAAATAGTCGTAGTATAGTATGTTGAAAATAGTCGTAGTATAGTATGTTGTAAATAGTCGTAGTATAGTATGTTGTAAATAGTCGTAGTATAGTATGTTGTAAATAGTCGTAGTATAGTATGTTGAAAATAGTCGTAGTGTAGTATGTTGTAAATAGTCGTAGTATAGTATGTTGAAAATAGTCGTAGTATAGTATGTTGTAAATAGTCGTAGTATAGTATGTTGTAAATAGTCGTAGTATAGTATGTTGTAAATAGTCGTAGTATAGTATGTTGTAAATAGTCGTAGTATAGTATGTTGTAAATAGTCGTAGTATAGTATGTTGTAAATAGTCGTAGTATAGTATGTCCAAAACAGAAATAGAAGTTTGTTGAAAAAAGTTAGACGTTTCTTTAATCTTCTACTTTGACTTCTGTCATGATTAATTAGAATCAAAAAGTTCCAGGTTAACAACTTTAATAGGATGTTGGCGTCTGTTTCGTCGTCAGCTGATGAAAACAACAAACTGATCACTCTGCTGCATGCTAATGATTTAGTGTACTGTGTAACCATGGTAACATACCTGTCTCCTCCTCCAGGCTGTGACCATACAAGGAGAGCTGTGCTGTACTCCTCCTCCTCCTCCTCCTCCTCCACCTCCTCCACCTCCACCTCCTCCTCCTCCTCCACCTCCTCCACCTCCACCTCCTCCTCCTCCTCCTCCTCCTCCTCCACCTCCTCCTCCTCCTCCACCTCCTCCTCCTCCTCCTCCTCCTCCTCCTCCTCCTCCACCTCCTCCACCTCCACCTCCTCCTCCTCCTCCACCTCCTCCTCCTCCTCCTCCTCCACCTCCTCCTCCTCCTCCACCTCCTCCTCCACCTCCTCCTCCTCCTCCACCTCCTCCTCCTCCTCCTCCACCTCCTCCTCCTCCTCCTCCACCTCCTCCACCACCTCCTCCTCAGACAACATGGTGACGACACGAGGAGACGACGCCTCCCAGCTGAAACACACACACACACACACACACCAGTGTTTATTATCAGTGTATATCTTTACATTCAACACGTGAGGATAATGAATCACATAAACATCACAGTTAATTTGGTTTTACTGTCTAATCTGATGAAAATCTTTTGTTTTAGTCAAACTGCTTTGAAAGAATTACAGTGATCAAGTTTGGTCAAAAACAGTGTTAATTTTTTCCCTGACATTTTAATGTACTATACTATGAATCTATGAACCTGGGTGGCCTCCTTCCAGTAGCTGCAGACTGGCTTCGACTCATATGAGGAAGTGTCACCACCTTCTGGTGTAGCTAGTAAATGTGCCTCATAGTTGCAGATGTTTTCTGCAGATCTGCTGCTGTACAAATAGGATAAAAACTACATAAACAAACAAGAGGGACGTCACAAATGTCCCGTGGACCGACAGGAAGCCATCCACAAATGTGCAAAAGTCACTTCAGGTGTACAAATGTATCCACAAATTGGTATATATCACTTTTCATGTAAACCAATAATATCTTGTGCAAGGAAATGCATGAAATTCAGTACTGTTATCAGTTACATTATTTAGTTTTCACAATAAATAAATCAGATGTTGATTTTCACACACAAACAAACAAACAGATCCCTGCTGGCCTCCTGGTGGTCACACGGCCTCATCAGCAGAACAGGATGAAAAACTGACGACTGACGACTCGGACTTTCATGGATCGGCCTACGACGGGAAAACGGCCGAATACGGTGGAATACAGTCAAAACGTCAAATATCACCACTCCACTTCAACATGAAACGCTGACATTACAGCACGCAGGCTTTTATACTGTAACGGCAGCGAGATTAAAAAATGTGCTTTTAATGGACGTCAATGAGGCGTTTGTCCGTGAAGGCGTCCAGAGAGAATCAGACACTACAGAACAAATACTGATGAACCAGATCAGTTTGGTTGCTGATCTTTGACACATCCGACACTCTGATCACCACTGATCCCCCAACTATTTATTATATGGAAAATAACTCTTTTTTTTTTTCCTTATAAATCGAATAATTAGTCTGGCATTTAAAGGGTTAAAATCCTGAAAATGACAGAGGGAGAGAATGAAATAAGAAGAGAGAATAAAAGACATGAGTTTAACACATCGCATCTCAAAGTTTACTGAAAACAAAGATTCTTGGATAAATTAACACAGAAACATGATCAACACATCAATAAACTCACTGCTTCTCTGGACTAAACTCACTGCTTCTCTGGACTAAACTCACTGCTTCTCTGGACTAAACTCACTGCTTCTCTGGACTAAACTCACTGCTTCTCTGGGACTAAACTCACCGCTTCTCTGGACTAAACTCACCGCTTCTCTGGACTAAACTCACCGCTTCTCTGGACTAAACTCACTGCTTCTCTGGGACTAAACTCACCGCTTCTCTGGACTAAACTCACCGCTTCTCTGGACTAAACTCACTGCTTCTCTGGACTAAACTCACTGCTTCTCTGGGACTAAACTCACCGCTTCTCTGGGACTAAACTCACTGCTTCTCTGGACTAAACTCACTGCTTCTCTGGGACTAAACTCACCGCTTCTCTGGACTAAACTCACCGCTTCTCTGGACTAAACTCACTGCTTCTCTGGGACTAAACTCACCGCTTCTCTGGACTAAACTCACCGCTTCTCTGGACTAAACTCACTGCTTCTCTGGACTAAACTCACTGCTTCTCTGGGACTAAACTCACCGCTTCTCTGGGACTAAACTCACCGCTTCTCTGGACTAAACTCACCGCTTCTCTGGACTAAACTCACCGCTTCTCTGGGACTAAACTCACCGCTTCTCTGGGACTAAACTCACCGCTTCTCCGGGGCTTGTCATCGCAGCGGGCCGTGTGAGCGTCTACCGACGACCCGGAGCTCAGAGGAAACAAGACACGATCTCTGGGGAACTTCCGGGCTCTTCTTCTTCTGCTGCTGCTGCTTCTCAAGCCACCAGGACGAGCGCTGTGAGGGCGGTAGTGGTCAAAGGGCGGTACTACAACTGACGGACTCCGGGCCGTCACGCGATGCCATTGGGCCCACCAAGACTTTTTTTCCCGAATATACTTTATTTTTTTGAATTTGTAAACAACACAAAGAACAATCAAATCAATATAGAGATAAACAATACATATAAAATGGATAAATAAAATAAAACATAAAATGCATAGATAAAAACAACCGAGGAACAACAACAACCAGCCGATTCTCTTTATAACGAGACGAAGAAGAAGCCGATTGTGATTGTTGCAGACAGAGAGTGTAGCAACACAGCAGTGCTGATTTCCGCATAAAACAGACTGATCCTGAATGCATCACAGACCAGTGGACTAGCAAAAAATACTTCAATATTGTCAACAAACAGGGAACACACGACACACACAATTCACCCAATGTAAACAAGACAAACAGACGCTGCTTTCAGGTGCTGTCAGAAATATCACAACTCTATAATAAAGGCAGAGGAAGGACACAGTTGTGTGTCCCACTCTAACAGTCGGCTGGTAGATTCTACAATAAACCGACAACTAAACAGTTTCAGGATCCAGCACCTGAAAGGGAGACAAGCTTTTTTTGTTAGTTTACAAGGAGCCCTTGAAGGCAGCATTTAAACACGACATTGTCAGAACACATTATGACATTGACCTGCGCTGACACGTCTGGTTCTTAAAGGAGCATTTCACTGTTCTCATTATTTAGCCCTTTGTCGATAGATGCTGGTCACTATCTGCTGATCACTGATCAGTTGTTTAGTTTCCACAGTGATGATCTATATGGGGGCGGCAGTAGCTCAGTCCATAAGGACTTGGGTTAGGATGCGGAGGTCACCGGTTCAAGTCCCCCATGGACCAAGACCAACTGGTAGCTGGAGAGGTGCCAGTGCCTGAGCAAGGCACCAAACCCCCAACTGCTCTGGGCGCTTGTCAGGAGCAGCCCCCTCACTCTGACATCTCTCCATTGACATGTATATGTACTGTGTGAACAACAGAGTGTAAAACTGAATTTCCCCACTGTGGGACTAATAAAGGAATATCTTCTTCTTCTTCTTCTTCTTCTTCTTTTTCTTCTTCTTATACCGACTAAACACATCTATATGAATAAAACACCTCGAACACCAGCGGCACATTAACAGTGGACAACATGGTGTCTGTGTTGTCACTCAGAGGCCAGGAGGATGCTGGGAAACGCAGTTCACAAGTATAGAAACAAACTACAAATACAGAGAAATAAAAAAGAACACGTTAATATATAAACATAATCAACCATTGTTGTTTACAAAGAGAAATATTTACATCCGCTGGAAACCTTGTATCTCCATTTCATTACAGACAGAACTGTGTAAAAAGGTGACGAGGTTTTCATGTGACAGTACACACACACACACACACACACACATACACACACACACACACACACACACACACACACACACACACACACACACACACACACACACACACACAACACACACACACACACACACACACACACACACACACTAAAACAGGTAGTAAATATAAATGGCAGTGTATTGGTCTGGTTTGGTCCAGTTCAGGGTGTGTTGGTCTGGTTTGGTCCGGATCAGGGTGTACTGGTCTGGTTTGGTCCGGATCAGGGTGTGTTGGTCTGGTTGGTCTGGTTCAGGGTGTGTTGGTCTGGTTTGGTCCGGTTCAGGGTGTGTTGGTCTGGTTTGGTCCGGATCAGGGTGTGTTGGTCTGGTTTGGTCCGGTTCAGGGTGTGTTGGTCTGGTTTGGTCCGGATCAGGGTGTGTTGGTCTGGTTTGGTCCAGATCAGGGTATGTTGGTCTGGTTGGTCTGGTTCAGGGTGTGTTGGTCTGGTTTGGTCCGGATCAGGGTGTGTTGGTCTGGTTGGTCTGGTTCAGGGTGTTTTGGTCTGGTTTGGTCCGGATCAGGGTGTGTTGATCTGGTTTGGTCCAGATCAGGGTGTGTTGGTCGGTTTGGTCCGGATCAGGGTGTGTTGGTCTGGTTGGTCTGGTTCAGGGTGTTTTGGTCTGGTTTGGTCCGGATCAGGGTGTGTTGGTCTGGTTTGGTCCGGTTCAGGGTGTGTTGGTCTGGTTTGGTCCGGATCAGGGTGTGTTGGTCTGGTTGGTCTGGTTCAGGGTGTTTTGGTCTGGTTTGGTCCGGATCAGGGTGTGTTGGTCTGGTTTGGTCCGGTTCAGGGTGTGTTGGTCTGGTTTGGTCCGGATCAGGGTGTGTTGGTCTGGTTTGGTCCGGATCAGGGTGTGTTGGTCTGGTTGGTCTGGTTCAGGGTGTGTTGGTCTGGTTTGGTCCGGATCAGGGTGTGTTGGTCTGATTTGGTCTGGTTCAGGATGTGTTGATGCGGTTCAGTGTGTCAGTGCGTCTCAGTCCAGGTGACCCAGTTTTTGGGTGACTTCCTGTTTTTGGACGAGGAGACGTGGTTTTGGATCAGGAAACCATCACAGTCCGTATGCTGCTGCTCATTTTTACCCATAATCCTCCCCTGGTGGAGTGCCGCGGCCCGCCACGCCCTCCGACGTACGAAGAAACCACACTGCAGACAGAGTGCAGAAACCTGGTATGTCCAACAGGAAGCAAATATCAATAAATCAATACAGTGAGACCAAGGCAACCAGATATCAGCAGAGAAACAGGTTCATAAAGAGCAATAGCGTTATTGATTAGCTGATCGATCAGTAGAGTCATTGGTTAGCTGATTGATCATTAGAGGCATTGATTAGCTGATTGATAGTAGAGTCATTGATAAGCTGATTGGTCAATAAAGTCATTGAGTGTCTGATCGATCAATAGATTATTGATTAGTTGATTGGTCAATACAATTATTGATTAGCTGATTGATCAATAGAGTTTTTGATTGTTTAATTGAGCAAGAATCATTGATTAGCTGATAGATCAATAAAATAATTGATTAGCTGATTGAGCTGATGCAGGAAGAGGTAGAACAGCTGGAAGGAAGAAAAGAAGTGAAGCCCCCCTCACCAGTCAGTAACCAGTCAGTTAGTAACCAGTCAGTAACAGGTCAGTCAGTAACCAGTCAGTAACCAGTCAGTAACCAGTCAGTCAGTAACCAGTCAGTAACCAGTCAGTTAGTAACCAGTCAGTAACCAGTCAGTTAGTAACCAGTCAGTAACCAGTCAGTTAGTAACCAGTCAGTTAGTAACCAGCCAGTAACCAGTCAGTAACCAGTCAGTTAGTAACCAGTCAGTAACAGGTCAGTCAGTAACCAGTCAGTAACCAGTCAGTAACCAGTCAGTCAGTAACCAGTCAGTAACCAGTCAGTTAGTAACCAGTCAGTTAGTAACCAGCCAGTAACCAGTCAGTAACCAGTCAGTTAGTAACCAGTCAGTAACCAGTCAGTAACCAGTCAGTCAGTAACCAGTCAGTAACCAGTCAGTTAGTAACCAGTCAGTAACCAGTCAGTTAGTAACCAGTCAGTTAGTAACCAGTCAGTAACCAGTCAGTTAGTAACCAGTCAGTCAGTAACCAGTCAGTTAGTAACCAGTCAGTCAGTAACCAGTCAGTTAGTAACCAGTCAGTAACCAGTCAGTTAGTAACCAGTCAGTTAGTAACCAGTCAGTCAGTAACCAGTCAGTTAGTAACCAGTCAGTAACCAGTCAGTCAGTAACCAGTCAGTAACCAGTCAGTTAGTAACCAGTCAGTAACCAGTCAGTTAGTAACCAGTCAGTTAGTAACCAGTCAGTTAGTAACCAGTCAGTAACCAGTCAGTCAGTAACCAGTCAGTCAGTAACCAGTCAGTTAGTAACCAGTCAGTAACCAGTCAGTCAGTAACCAGTCAGTAACCAGTCAGTTAGTAACCAGTCAGTCAGTAACCAGTCAGTTAGTAACCAGTCAGTAACCAGTCAGTCAGTAACCAGTCAGTAACCAGTCAGTTAGTAACCAGTCAGTTAGTAACCAGTCAGTAACCAGTCAGTAACCAGTCAGTTAGTAACCAGTCAGTAACCAGTCAGTCAGTAACCAGTCAGTAACCAGTCAGTTAGTAACCAGTCAGTAACCAGTCAGTTAGTAACCAGTCAGTAACCAGTCAGTAACCAGTCAGTTAGTAACCAGTCAGTAACCAGTCAGTTAGTAACCAGTCAGTCAGTAACCAGTCATTTAGTAACCAGTCAGTAACCAGTCAGTAACCAGTCAGTTAGTAACCAGTCAGTAACCAGTCAGTCAGTAACCAGTCAGTAACCAGTCAGTCAGTAACCAGTCAGTTAGTAATCAGTCAATAACCAGTCAGTTAGTAACCAGTCAGTAACCATTCAGTCAGTAACCAGTCAGTTAGTAATCAGTCAGTAACCAGTCAGTTAGTAATCAGTCAGTAACCATTCAGTCAGTAATCAGTCAGTAACCAGTCAGTTAGTAATCAGTCAGTAACCAGTCAGTAACAAGTCAGTCAGTAACCAGTCAGTAACCAGTCAACCAATAACCAGTCAGTAACCAGTCATTAACCATTCCGTTAGTAACCAGTCAGTCAGTAACCAGTCAGTAACCATTCAGTCAGTAATCAGTCAGTAACCAGTCAGTTAGTAATCAGTCAGTAACCAGTCAGTTAGTAACCAGTCAGTAACAAGTCAGTCAGTAACCAGTCAGTAACCAGTCAGTTAGTAATCAGTCAGTAACCAGTCAGTTAGTAACCAGTCAGTAACAAGTCAGTCAGTAACCAGTCAGTCAGTAACCAGTCAGTAACCAGTCAACCAATAACCAGTCAGTAACCAGTAATTAACCATTCCGTTAGTAACCAGTCAGTAACCAGTCAGTCAGTAACCAGTCAGTAACCAGTCAGTTAGTAACCAGTCGGTCAGTAACCAGTCAACCAATAACCTGTCAGTAACCAGTCAGTCAGTGACCAGTCAGTCAGTAACCACTCCGTTAGTAACCAGTCAGTAACCAGTCGGTAACCAGTAAGTAACATCAGTCAGTAACCAGTAAGTAACACCAGTCAGTAACCAGTCGGTAACCAGTCAGTAACCAGTCAGTCAGTAACCAGTCGGTAACCAGTCAGTAACACCAGTCAGTAACCAGTCAGTCAGTAACCAGTCAACCAATAACTAGTCAGTAACCAGTCATTAACCATTCCGTTAGTAACCAGTCAGTAACCAGTCAGTAACCAGTCAGTTAGTAACCAGTCGGTCAGTAACCAGTCAACCAATAACCTGTCAGTAACCAGTCAGTCAGTAACCAGTCGGTAACCAGTCAGTCAGTAACCAGTCGGTAACCAGTCAGTGGTCCTTACAGGGCTTTCTGGCAGCAGTCTGCCCAGCCTCAGAGCTCCCCGTCCAGCCTCTCGTTCTCAGATGGCTGGCTCTTCATGTGGGCTTTCTGGGTCTTTGCCTGGTACATCTCTCTGGTGCTGGCTCTCCTGAAGAAACCACACTGAACAGCGGGGAGCGACACAACTGCTTTACCAACCAACAGGTGATGATGACATTACAAATTCATCATTTCATAGTGACCAGAAATCAAATGTAAAAGCAATCCCATTTCAGAGGACTTTTCTGATGTTATCTGGTGGTCTGCCTCCATTTGTGTTACAGCTCAGTTTACCTTCCAGAGCAGCAGGCAAATCACAGCCAGCAGGAAGACTCCAGCCAGGACAGACATCACCACGGTCCAAAGGGGGGCGCTGGAGTCCACCTGCTGCCACCGGTCTGGATAAATGAAAACTTCAATCTGCAGAGGAAGAACACTGCGATTCACGAGGTCCCACAGCAAACCACAAACACACTGGTGGGGATTTATTTCACTGCTGGTAATCAGGTAAAGAAATGATAAGTCATCATGTAGTTTGTTCAGACTTTGTCTGTATGAAGCCTGCTGCCTCTGGGGGGCGCTGCAGTACCTCTGTGCTGTGAGACTCCATGTTGATTGTTGGTTTGTTGGTCTGCAGCGTCAGAGTCGCCCGGCCCCGAACCAACACACTCCTAGCATCACTGAAGTCCTGAAACACACAAGAAAATCTGATTTAAAGAAGAAGCTATTTCGTTTTGGCCACTAGACGTTAGAAGAAGAAGCAGAAACACTAACAGTCCTGGTGTCTTATCAGCTTATAAAGTAATTGCAGCTAACATGTTAGCACACAGTAGCTCATCTCCACATCGAGCAGATACACTCAGTGTTTGTGTCACCTGATGGAAGACAGTCCAGTATTTTCTTTCAGCTCTGTTTGACTCCACCAACTTCTGAGAGAAATACTGTATCTGGCTCTGTAGCTGCTGAATGCTTCACTATGATCACCAGTAGGTAGCAAACAGAGTACCTGAGCAGGTAGCAAACAGAGTACCTGAGCAGGTAGCACACACAGAACCTGAGCAGGTAGCACACACAGAACCTGAGCAGGTAGCGAACAGAGTACCCGAACAGGTAGGGAACAGAGTACCCGAACAGGTAGGGAACAGAGTACCCGAACAGGTAGGGAACAGAATACCCGAACAGGTAGGGAACAGAGTACCCGAACAGGTAGGGAACAGAGTACCCGAACAGGTAGGGAACAAAGTACCCGAACAGGTAGGGAACAGAGTACCCGAACAGGTAGGGAACAAAGTACCCGAACAGGTAGGGAACAGAGTACCTGAGCAGGCAGGGAACAGAGTACCTGAGCAGGTAGGGAAGAGAGTACCTGAGCAGGTAGGGAAGAGAGTACCTGAGCAGGTAGGGAAGAGAGTACCTGAGCAGGTAGGGAAGAGAGTACCTGAGCAGGTAGGGAAGAGAGTACCTGAACAGGTAGGGAACAGAGTACCCGAGCAGGTAGGGAAGAGAGTACCTGAGCAGGTAGGGAAGAGAGTACCCGAGCAGGTAGGGAAGAGAGTACCTGAGCAGGTAGGGAAGAGAGTACCTGAGCAGGTAGGGAAGAGAGTACCTGAGCAGGTAGGGAAGAGAGTACCTGAGCAGGTAGGGAAGAGAGTACCTGACCCTAGAAAACTAGGAGCTAAAAGAGGCTGAAAAGATGATGGAGATGAGTCTGAAACGTGACGACGGTGTTAGTACCTCTATCATGGTGGAGTTCCACAGTCTGGCTCTGACGGTCAGAGTCGCTGAGTTGTTCATGTTGATAAGTGGACAGACGAACCTCACACAGCTAGCCCCGTGTACACAATCCTGCACACACAAACGCACACATTCGTACTTTCCAAACATTTCCTAACAAAGGTTCTCCGTCTGAAGATCCTCACAAGGACACATGTAAAAATGAGATCCCACTTCAGTAAAGGGACAGTCGAGCATCTCTGCACAGAGGTTCTATGAAGTTGTGTCTCATCCAACATATTGTGACCTGTTCTAACCAGTTTTATACACATGATTTATTCTGGGTTGGGGGTCACTGTCAGATCTACTACGATGGGTTCTTCCTCTACGTCAGTACGAACAACAGCGGCGCAGAGACGAATGTCTTTGTACCAGAGTGTAGGACTTCTTTTTCTGTCCCTGCAGGTGAAGGGCAGGTAGAGTTTCTTCCATCTGCTGCTCCTTCTTCTTCTTCACCTCCTCCAGACTCCTCCTCTTCTTCTCCTTCACCTCCTGCTCGAGACTCTTCTTCTTCTCCTCCTTTGACAGCTGTGCAAACAGGAAAGCAAATTCATTGACAGAACAGTCAATCAGGATCAGATTATGAGCTCAAGGACAGTTTAAAACGTGACAGGAGGAGTTTCTTACGGCAAAACCTTTAATAGTTAAACCAGATATTTATTGGAGATATCTGTGACGCCATTTTGCCTGGTCAGAACTTTGGGGGTTGTGAGGAGTTTGCAAGTTTTCCCTTATTAGCCTGGGTTTTCTCCGGGTTCTCCGGTTTCCTCCCACAGTCCAAAGACATGCAGGTTAACTGATGACTCTAAATGTCCCGTAGGCGTCAATGTGAACATGAATGGCTGTCTGTCTCTATGTGCCAGTCCCGTGATAGTCTGGAGACCTGGCCACGGTGTACCTGCCTTCACACCACCCAGCTGGGATCGGCTCCATTAACTGTCACTAATTACCAAGAAGTTTCTGCTCAATTGAAGATTTTGAGAGAACTTAGCATGGATTTAGTTTTTTGAAGGTTTACAGAGAGTTTATTAACTGTAAACCAGAAGCCAGCTCTATATACACCATCTAACATAGCCCCCACATGAAGTGTGCATGGATTAAAACTTAACTTAAGTTAATTAGATTCATTAAATTAAAGCTACTGATATAGAAAAGCACTCCCTCATCTGTTTCAAACATGAAATAGATAAGCTAAAGATGCATCAGTAAATGATTCCCATTGGACTGGCCTTTATTCTGAACACCAGCCCATCCATCCATCCATCCATCGTCAACCGCTTATCCCATTAGGGGTCGCGGGGGGGCTGGAGCCGATCCCAGCTGGCATAGGGCGAAGGCGGGGTACACCCTGGACAGGTCGCCAGTCCATCGCAGGGCACATAGAGACAGACAACATATAGACAGACAACCATTCACACTCACATCCACACCTACGGGCAATTTAGAGTCATCAATTAACCTAAACAGCATGTCTTTGGACGGTGGGAGGAAGCCGGAGTACCCGGAGAGAACCCACGCTTACACGGGGAGAACATGCAAACTCCACACAGAAGAGCCGCAAGCTGGAATCGAACCTGCGACCCTCTTGCTGTGAGGCGACAGCGCTAACCACTACACCACCGTGCAGCCCGAACACCAGCCCAGTATTTTTATTTTGAGATGCGTCAGTGTGAGACATAGTTGCCATGGTTACCAGGAGGTTGAGGGGGTTGATGATGTTGCCGGGTGGAGTACAGCGAGCCTCTGATGCGCCGCTCACTTGGATGTCTGTGAGGTACAGCAGCCATTTTCCATTGGACACCTCTCTCGGCCAATTATACTCCACCTGCAGGTTGCCTAGGTGACCCAGCGGCTTACCGCTGATGTGCACCTATCAGAGAAGGTTGTGGGTCAACACCTGGCCTGTGCACACTTTATTAGTCAGACCGTTTTTAGACATACCTGGAAGGTGAAGAGCAGCAGACTGCCGACATCCTCCGTCTTCTTCATGGCGGACTCACCGATCACATGACCACTGAAAGGGGCGGGGTCTGGTGGATTGATTCTGTCAGGACACAATCCACCAATTAGAGAGGTCAGAGGTCAACAATAAACCTCGAATACTCTGTGTTACTTACACAGTGAATGATGTCTGCAGTGAATACTCCACTAAAATGGAGACAGAGACAGGAAACAGATCTGACTGCTCACTGAGCCTGAAGACACACAAGAGACACAACTCAGTACCTGTCCTGTAAAATACTGTCAGACAGGTGTGTTTGTGTGTCGGTGTCCTACGTGGACAGCTGCAGCAGAGACTGAATCTCTCTGGTGTCTAAACTGATCTCAGATGGCTGAAATATGATCAACACTTGAACCTGAAATACAGAAAGAGACAGGATCAGCTAGATTCTTAGCAGGAGTACTGTAGTACAGGCAGAAATACAGAGTACTTGCAGTACTGCAGTGGCAGCAGTAATAGCCTGACAAGAATCTTTTCTACCTTCTGGTTGCTTCGGAACGGGTTCCCCAGCTCACAGAAAAGAACAGAGTCTGCAACAGAACACTCCACCTCCACCTGGACGTCACCCTGAAACACAAAAACACAGGACTGACTGTAGGAGTTACTGGTACAAGGCAAGTCCCAGGTGGTTCAGGGTACATCTCGTGGCACTCAGTCAAGTCCTTTAGGGTATGTCTCAAAGCAACCAGTCAAGTCCTTTAGATATGTCTCAAGGCAGTCAGTCAAGTCCTTTAGGGAATGTCTCAAAGCAATCAGTCAAGTCAATCAGTCAAGTCAGCCATCCAGGCAAGTCCTCAGAATAATCCAAAATCGAGTCTCATGTAAAGTACAAAGCCAAGCCCTAGGTCCTTATGGGAAAGGCAAAATCAAGCATCCCAAAGTCTTGTGTGTTTTAGGGCAAATATTCATGAGGTCTCGTCAAGTAACAAAGTCCTTTATGATAAATCCAAATAAACTCTCAAATCAATTCTTAAATGACGTCTCAAGTCAAGTCTCATGTATTTTAGGATACTTTAAAGTTCTACTGGGGCAAGTCAAGTTTTCATAAGCGAATTGCTCATCTTTCAGGTTTCTGATACCCCCCTCCAGTTTCAAGGCTCAGTTCTCAGTCTGCTCCTCTTTTTTACCTACATGCTGATGCTCAGTAACTTCATCCACAGCTTCGGTATGTATCCACTCCTGTGCAGATGACATTCTGCTCTACATCACCATTGTTTTGTTCCCTGGCTGCTAAAAGCTACACGACAAAGACCATTAGCTCCACTACCTTTGTTCGAACTCCAGAGTATACAAGTGATGGGGGGATGCTAATGTTTAACATGGCATTGTGAGCATCCTCTGCTGGTCGGCCTGGTGATGGTGTGTTGGTGATGTTAATCTCCAGAAAGAATCGGTTAATGCTGCCGTTGTAGTACAACACCTGACTGCCCTTCTGCCTGGAAACACACAAAAATACAAAAATCACAGTATGACAGTGGCAGGCTGACGTCAGTGGTCAGAGATGTTTTTAAGTATTTTAATCGTCCAAATCTCCAGCCAAGACCCAAGTACTTTAAGATGAGTGTAGCAACTCAGTCGAGTCTCAAGTCCAAAGTCATGTCTTGCTTCATTTAGGGTAAGTCTGACTAAAATCCAAAGCCGAGTCCCAAGGGGAGGGAAGGGAAGACTCAAGCCATATCATTAAGTTCTTTAGGTCAAGTCTGTGTAAACTCCCAGGTCTTTAAGGAAATCTAGGTAAAGTCCTTTAAGGTATGTCCAAATTAAATCTCAAGTCAAGTCCCAGATCCTTCAAAGGAAGATTCAGTTCAAGTAATCATGTTATTATGGGCACATATTCCTCAGGTTTCAAGTCAAGTAGTCAAGTCAAGCCAAGCCCAGGTCAAAGTCATTCAGAAGAGGATTCAGGTCAAATCTTAAATCAAGGTCCAGGTCCTGTAAACTATCCTTCAGTAACGTCAGTCAAAAAGAGAGTTGTATAATATCAGAGCTAACCCTGGGACCTCATCATGAAGTCCACACAAAAAGGGTCTATAAAAAGGGTATATTTTTAAGTAGAGGTCCAGTCTGATGTCGAGGAGTTCACTCACATGGTGAAGGGTCTCTGGTTCTCATCTGTGAACTGGGCCATCATCTGCAGATTACTATGGCAATGATTATCAGAACCACAGGCCTTCTGGATGTGGATCTGATCGATGAAGAAACAGTGAGTGAGTTTTACATGTCAGAGTAATTCAGAGCTGAGTTCTCCTGAGTTCTTACCTGTACTGATTACTGACCTGGATTCTCAGTAGATTTCCAGGGGTTCTGTTTGTTTCTGGCCTTGGATAGGTAGGGAATTAAGTTCTGACTTAGATTGTGATTGGTTGTGTGGTGGGCTCTAATGCGGGTTCAGATGGAAACTTTTCTCATCAGCTGTTAACCCTGACCTGGGTTCTGTGGGTTGTGACCTGGGTTCTGATGGGTTCTGTGGGTTCTGACCTGGGTTATGATGGGTTGTGACCTGGGTTCTGTGGGTTGTGACCTGGGTTCTGATGGGTTCTGTGGGTTCTGACCTGGGTTCTGGTGGGTTCTGTGGGTTCTGACCTGGGTTCTGATGGGTTCTGACCTGGGTTCTGACCTGGGTTCTGACCTGGGTTCTGATGGGTTCTGTGGGTTCTGACCTGGGTTCTGATGGGTTCTGACCTGGGTTCTGATGGGTTGGGGTGTCTGGCTCAACACAGGGAGACGTTTCATGTCCTGTACGATGTGTCTTTTCTTGGGAAGCTTCTCATACAGAGAGACGTTCAGGGAGAACACCAGAGGTTCTACTTTGTCTCGGAGCGGACTCTGCAGAACACAAACACAGAACAGAACCTCAGCAACACTTTTCATAGCAGTAGCTGTTGACCTTCCGACAGCTCATCAGTGCAACCGAGGAGTCCAGAGTGTCCTTGAATGCACCAACAGTGATTTTTCAATCTTAGCTGCTAACAGTGTCAGGACACACGATGACTTCACGCTAACAGAACGTAGACGTGACCGAACACCGACGGGTTCTCTGTCGGCAGGGTTCAGGGTTCTGCAGCTAGATTTAAATGAGGTGAAACCAGAAGCTGCCTGGGGAGAAATCAGGCTGGAAGCAGAGTGAAGATCTGGACAATGACCAGCAGGAATGTGAAGTAAACAGGATTTCTAGTTTATACACCAGTTTTACACCATCAGGCCTGACGTGACAGGTTTGAGACACGATATCAGTGTTGACTGAGTCATCACACATCTGCTGTCCTGAACTGAATCAAAACTGAAAAACAGAAATGCAAACATGCCGATAAGGACTACATGGAGACGTGACAGGACGAGTCCGGAGCCTCACATAGACCGACTGAAAGCTCAACGCCCATCTTTTAACAACCACTGGAGCTCTTTAAAGGAACACTCAATAATCTTCCTGTTTCTCTCCAAACAAGTTGTGGCCAAACATGTCAAACTTTTCCTTTTTCCTCTTGAACAGAAAGTTGACTGTTTTCCACATGAACCCTGGTGGAGAAGCAGGACGTCACCGATGTCAGCAGACTGACTAAAGCTTGGCCTTATCTCACACAGCACCACTTCCTTTCATTAACCGTCTGAATATCTGAAACTCTCATCTCAGATGTTTTCTCTTCAGAAATCAAACACCACATTCAGAGCCAAACGTTCATCTTCTCATTAGTACCAGCAGCTGAGGTGGTCTTAGCATCTATTTTCAGTTGTTAAAAAAGCAATTTGTTGGACAATTTGGGAAGGAGTCTCATAATAATAAGTAAATAAATACAGTTGAAATATTTTCCCTCAGATCCATTGTTATTAAAAACATCAGTGTGTACAGACGGTCAGTAAATGCGCTGCCTGTAGGCGCCAACAGGATGTGTGTCTCACCAGCAGTCCCGCTCTCAGGACTTCACATCGTTTTTTCGGCATCGACAGGTAACCGGAGTACAAGCTCTGCCCATTGTCACGGAAACGGAGGCGGGACTTGAGGCTGGTGACGTCAGCAGTGACGGTGAAGTGGACGGCTGAGAGACAGACGAGAGACAGACAGTTAAATACTGATAGCTGACCAAACAGCACACATCCGTCAAATACCGCCATTTGTTATACATAGTATGTGATGGACTGGGCTTTTAAATAACGCAAACCCACCCACAGCAGTATTTGACTTAATTAATAGCATGAGAGTCCGTTCACAGCGTGAGGGAGGCGTGGTGGATGGGTCAAACAAACACAGGACTTTCAACCAGGAGACCGCCATTCATGTCCTGTGTGAAAGGAAAAGTAACGTGCACTTATTTTGTGTAGTATGTGTATCAGTATCGTCAGTCCTGCATATCACTAGCATCATCAGTCCTGAGTCAGGTGAATCAGTAGTATCATTAGTCGTTAGTATCATCAGTTACAGGAGTTGTTAGTGTCATTAGTCCTGTGAGTCATGTTAGTTGTTAGTATCGTCAGTATAGTGAGTCACCTTAGTCATTACCATCATAAGTCCCATGATTCAAGTTAGTTATTTTTTGTATTATGAGTCACGAGTTCCATGAGTCGTTAGTATCATCAGTCCCGTGAGTCCTGTGAGTCCCGTGAGTCCCATGAGTCGTTAGTATCATCAGTCCCGTGAGTCCCGTGAGTCCCAGCCGCCCATGAGTCGTTAGTATCATCAGTCCCGTGAGTCCCATGAGTCGTTAGTATCATCAGTCCCGTGAGTCATATGAGTCGTTAGTATCATCAGTCCCATGAGTCCCAGTCCCGTGAGTCCCATGAGTCCGATGAGTCGTTAGTACCATCAGTCCCTTGATGACAATCACTAAAACAGTGTTTCAGACAGAAGGTGAATACAGGTATATTCAGACAGACAGGATGAGAACATTAAAGCATGGAAACATGTTCTAGTTGGAACCCAAAATACAAGAATGAACCCAGAAATGAGCCTGATGTGTCCCCTTTAAATCAATGAACAGAGCAGCGCAGTGTTTGCTATCTACAGCTGAGATGATGCGTTTAATGACCAAAGCAGAAACAGAAATAATTCCACCCTTCGTATGGATGAAGAGGAGGAACGTAGGCGGTTTTCTATGGAAATATTATGATTATTATTATACTATTAGCTATTAGCTTGTGAGCTGTGCTGATGATTTCAGAATAGTTTATAGTTAAATGACAAATATTTATAAAGTGACATAGTACTGTAAAATAATAATAATAATAATAATAATAATAATAATAATAATAATAACAATATAAAAAGAATAGATATAAAACATGTACTGTGAATATTGAAAATTACTCAGTTGTGGAAAGAAATGTATGAAGTATATCCAGTAATTCCTAACTGAATAATTTATTTATTAATTAATTTAATTTAATAAAAATTAATTTATTATTAATTGATAATTGATATGAAAATGAAAAATTTGATGAGCAAATCAATGAAATCCAAAATGTAAATGTTGATCTGTGTTTACTTACGTCTCTTTCCTTAAAAGCTTTAATTCAGATTATTTTCATATGGATGGTGACTCCCTGATTATTACTTCATCTTGAGTGTCTCATGTTGTATTAATTCATCTGTTTTATTGGAACGACACGTTCATTCTCAGCTCCTCAGATGTATTGATCAATGAGCACGGTGAAATACAATCATGATTTTAGTGATTATTTTCATTTTACTGTTACGAGTTGTCAGGTTTCATCATCTATTGAACTTATTATTTATCATAATTGTGTCGTTCAATAAATAAAATAAACAGAAGAATAAATACTGTTGGAGTGAATATTCATAACGACTACTGTGGCGTGTGTGTGTGTGTGTGTGTGTGTGTGTGTGTGTGTGTGTGTGTAGGTTTGGTGTCATAGCAACAGTGTGACATCTTCTCTGATTGGTCACATTAAGGACACACAGAGGAATACTGAGTGTGTGTCTTACATTTAATAATATCAGTTTCACTGAAACACAAAAGACAAGGACACACAAGGACACAGCATGATGTCATGTGGTGCGTGTGTGTGTGTGTGTGTCACTTTGTTGATTAACAGCAGGCATTAATTGACAGCTTTGTCCTGTCAATCAATCAGGTTGGCCAATTAGCTGAGAGCACACACAGGAAGCTGGTTAATGATGATTAATGTCTGTGGACCATCAACAGGCTCGTTAGCATCGTGGCCATCTGTCAGGTCACTTAGTGACACAAGCTGATCCTGTGCACGGTGGTCTGGAGACACACTGTGTGCTGAGTACCTCATGTTGTAGTGCTGTCTGAATGTACAGTGAGAATTATTACACCCTATATAGTGGACTCAATGTATCCCACAATGCATCATGAAAAGTAGTGGTCACTCACCAGGAAATATGCCATCACGCATTGTGCTGAAGCTTAGCTAACTGGTTGAATTTGTCTGGTGTGTCTGATAGATAATAATAAATAATAAGTGGGTATCAGCTGCATAACAATGGTCTGTTTTCTAATAGCACTGCCTAAAAGAAGCATATACTGTATATACTGTATATAGACCCACTCTCCAGGATCACAAGTGTTAGTTGAGTGTTAATCAGAACTGACTAACAGACTATAGTTACCATCAGCCCTGACTAATGGACTACAGTTACCATCAGCCCTGAGTAATGGACTACAGTTACCATCAGCCCTGACTAATGGACTACAGTTACCATCAGCCCTGACTAATGGACTACAGTTACCATCAGCCCTGACTAATGGACTACAGTTACCATCAGCCCTGACTAATGGACTACAGTTACCATCAGCCCTGAGTAATGGACTACAGTTACCATCAGCCCTGAGTAATGGACTACAGTTACCATCAGCCCTGAGTAATGGACTACAGTTACCATCAGCCCTGAGTAATGGACTACAGTTACCATCAGCCCTGACTAATGGACTACAGTTACCATCAGCCCTGAGTAATGGACTACAGTTACCATCAGCCCTGACTAATGGACTACAGTTACCATCAGCCCTGAGTAATGGACTACAGTTACCATCAGCCCTGAGTAATGGACTACAGTTACCATCAGCCCTGAGTAATGGACTACAGTTACCATCAGCCCTGACTAATGGACTACAGTTACCATCAGCCCTGAGTAATGGACTACAGTTACCATCAGCCCTGAGTAATGGACTACAGTTACCATCAGCCCTGACTAATGGACTACAGTTACCATCAGCCCTGACCAACGGACTACAGTTACCATCAGCCCTGACTAATGGACTACAGTTACCATCAGCCCTGACTAATGGACTACAGTTACCATCAGCCCTGACTAATGGACTACAGTTACCATCAGCCCTGACTAATGGACGACAGTTACCATCAGCCCTGAGTAATGGACTACAGTTACCATCAGCCCTGACTAATGGACTACAGTTACCATCAGCCCTGACTAATGGACTACAGTTACCATCAGCCCTGACTAATGGACGACAGTTACCATCAGCCCTGACTAATGGACTACAGTTACCATCAGCCCTGACTAATGGACTACAGTTACCATCAGCCCTGACTAATGGACTACAGTTACCATCAGCCCTGACTAATGGACTACAGTTACCATCAGCCCTGACTAATGGACTACAGTTACCATCAGCCCTGACTAATGGACTACAGTTACCATCAGCCCTGACTAATGGACGACAGTTACCATCAGCCCTGACTAATGGACTACAGTTACCATCAGCCCTGACTAATGGACTACAGTTACCATCAGCCCTGACTAATGGACTACAGTTACCATCAGCCCTGAGTAATGGACTACAGTTACCATCAGCCCTGACTAATGGACTACAGTTACCATCAGCCCTGACTAACGGACGACAGTTACCATCAGCCCTGACTAATGGACTACAGTTACCATCAGCCCTGAGTAATGGACTACAGTTACCATCAGCCCTGAGTAATGGACTACAGTTACCATCAGCCCTGACTAATGGACTACAGTTACCATCAGCCCTGAGTAATGGACTACAGTTACCATCAGCCCTGACTAATGGACTACAGTTACCATCAGCCCTGAGTAATGGGCTACAGTTACCATCAGCCCTGAGTAATGGACTACAGTTACCATCAGCCCTGACTAATGGACTACAGTTACCATCAGCCCTGACTAATGGACTACAGTTACCATCAGCCCTGACTAATGGACTACAGTTACCATCAGCCCTGACTAATGGACTACAGTTACCATCAGCCCTGAGTAATGGACGACAGTTACCATCAGCCCTGACTAATGGACGACAGTTACCATCAGCCCTGACCAACGGACTACAGTTACCATCAGCCCTGACTAATGGACTACAGTTACCATCAGCCCTGACTAATGGACTACAGTTACCATCAGCCCTGACTAATGGACTACAGTTACCATCAGCCCTGACTAACGGACTACAGTTACCATCAGCCCTGACTAACGGACTACAGTTACCATCAGCCCTGACTAATGGACTACAGTTACCATCAGCCCTGAGTAATGGACTACAGTTACCATCAGCCCTGAGTAATGGACAACAGTTACCATCAGCCCTGACTAATGGACTACAGTTACCATCAGCCCTGACTAATGGACGACAGTTACCATCAGCCCTGACTAATGGACTACAGTTACCATCAGCCCTGACTAATGGACTACAGTTACCATCAGCCCTGAGTAATGGACTACAGTTACCATCAGCCCTGAGTAATGGACTACAGTTACCATCAGCCCTGACTAATGGACGACAGTTACCATCAGCCCTGAGTAATGGACTACAGTTACCATCAGCCCCGACTAATGGACGACAGTTACCATCAGCCCTGAGTAATGGACTACAGTTACCATCAGCCCTGACTAATGGACTACAGTTACCATCAGCCCTGAGTAATGGACTACAGTTACCATCAGCCCTGACTAACAGACTACAGTTACCATCAGCCCTGACTAATGGACTACAGTTACCATCAGCCCTGACTAATGGACTACAGTTACCATCAGCCCTGACTAATGGACTACAGTTACCATCAGCCCTGAGTAATGGACTACAGTTACCATCAGCCCTGACTAATGGACTACAGTTACCATCAGCCCTGACAGCAGGTGGCTGAGGTGCAGCTGTGTACTCACTGACGTTGTCTCTGTCGCTCTTCTCTCCGGTGCTGAACATGAAGGAGAAACACACCTCCACCTGGATACTGACACATACACAACCTGTTAGCCCGTTAGCTGTTAGCTGTTAGCACGTCAACTGTTAGCAGGTCACAGGTTTGAATCTCACCAGAAATCACAACTGTTCAGGTCAACGATGTCCGGAGAAACTCTGATGGTTCTATTGAGGTGAATGACTGGACGAGTTCTGAGGAATCAGTCAGTCAATCAATCAATCAATCAATCAATCAGTCACTAGTAAGAGGCGTTAGTCCAGTTAGTGTGGGAGGTACCGGAGCAGAGCGATGGTGTCGTCCAGAGAGCCCACCAGCAGGTCTGGATATTTGTTCCGGTCCACATCCAGACCTCCAGACAGAGAGTAGCCAAACGTCCTGAACCCAGGAGAGACCCGGCTGCCACGGATCACCTGCAGAGGAAGTCAGACGGGTTACAGGTGCGATCTACTGTATTATCACACACAGGTGAGTTTAGTGCCAGACCTGGCTCGGTTCTGTAGAGACCCCGTCCTTGCTCCCAGACCAGATCATCACACTTCCTGTTTCATGGAAAGGAGCTCCGACTGCGAAGTCTGAAACACAAACAACACGTCAGCTTCCTGTAAACATCCATACAGGTTCGGTATCAGCATCGTCCCCGTGGACACAAACAAATACATAGACGCCGCATTGGACGCTTTATGGTGATACGTCACCGTGGACGCCATGTTGGATCTGTCCAGACTGGTCTGTAACTCTTTACTAGTGAACGGAGAGCTGCTGTTTTTCTGGATAAAACCACTCTAACGTCTACATTTCTCAACCGACTTCAACCAGTCGTTATTATATCAAAGGGTTTATGATTTATGAGGAGTAACGTCAAGTTAACGTCATGATTTTCTTTCTTTTCCCAAACAAAAAAAAAAAAAAAATTGGTGAAAAACTGTTAAATACATTAATGTCACTACTACTACTTTCCCTCCGGGGATTAATAAAGGGGTTCACCTGGACAGGTCTCCAGTCCATCACAGGACACATAGAGACAGACAACCATCCACACCTACGGGACATTTAGAGTCATCAATTAACCTGAACAGCATGTCTTTGGACTGTGGGAGGAAGCCGGAGTACCCGGAGAAAACCCACACTGACACAGGGAGAACATGCAAACTCCATACAGAATCCCAAGCCGGAATCGAACCTGCGACCCTCTTGCTGTGAGGCGAGAGTGCTAACCACTGCACCACCGTGCAGCCCTTATATTACATCATATTATATTATATCATATCATATCATGAAAAATAATCCAAAGCCAAACTTGACTTGAAATGTGTTTTAATAATTCCTTCTGATAAGTGAATTATCTTCTATCAGGTCAGTAATTCAGGTCCTGTCAGCCTACAGTTAGCAGCGATTAGAGCTCAACTATCCAGATTCTCAGTAACTGGAGACTAAACTTTATTGTTCTACTCCTCATTGATCATAAACCCTTTGATATAATAACGACTGGTTGAAGTCGGTTGAGAAATGTAGACGTTAGAGTGGTTTTATCCAGAAAAACAGCAGCTCTCCGTTCACTAGTAAAGAGTCACAGACCAGTCTGGACAGATCCAACATGGCGTCCACGTTGACGTCAATACGCCTCACCCTGGAAGCCATCCTGGTTCAGGTCTCCGGCAGCAGCTACAGCCATACCGAACGCCGACCCGGCCGGTCCTCTCAGCACCACACTGGGACCAGAATCCAGCCGACCTCCTGTGTTGATGAAGACGTAAACGGCCCCGCCCACCTCCTGCTGACGATGGAAGTAAAAAGGAGCGCCCACCAGCAGGTCGGTCCACCTGAAAGAAGATGTTTCGTTTAGATTAAAAACATAATGAGATCACCTGCTGCTGACTCCAGCAGGATTTCTATATTATGTGGTATTGTATTAGGGCCACACTGACAGACAGAAAGCCTGAGATTATCCGAATAAAGAGAATAACATCAGAATAAAGTTGTAACTTTACAAATAAAAGTCTTTATATTTTGACAACAAAGTCATAACTTTAGGAGAAAACAGTCGTAAATTACGATAATAAGTCGGGTTCCTCCCATATAGAGTCAGGTTCCTCCTCTATAGAGTCAGGTTCCTCCTCGATAGAGTAAGGTTCCTCCACTATAGAGTCAGGTTCCTCCTATATAGAGTCAGGTTCCTCTTCTTTAGAGTCAGGTTCCTCCTATATAGAGTCAGGTTCCTCCTATATAGAGTAAGGTTCCTCCACTATAGAGTCAGGTTCCTCCTCTATAGAGTCAGGTTCCTCCTATATAGAGTCAGGTTCCTCTTCTTTAGAGTCAGGTTCCTCCTATATAGAGTCAGGTTCCTCTTCTTTAGAGTCAGGTTCCTCCTATATAGAGTCAGGTTCCTCCTATATAGAGTAAGGTTCCTCCCACTATAGAGTCAGGTTCCTCCTCTATAGAGTCAGGTTCCTCCTATATAGAGTCAGGTTCCTCTTCTTTAGAGTCAGGTTCCTCCTATATAGAGTAAGGTTCCTCCACTATAGAGTCAGGTTCCTCCTCTTTAGAGTCAGGTTCCTCCTCTATAGAGTCAGGTTCCTCCTATATAGAGTCAGGTTCCTCCACTATAGAGCCAGGTTCCACCTATATAGAGTCAGGTTCCTCCCATATAGAGTCAGGTTCCTCCTATATAGAGTCAGGTTCCTCCACTATAGAGTCAGGTTCCTCCTATATAGAGTCAGGTTCCTCCTATATAGAGTCAGGTTCCTCCTCTTTAGAGTCAGGTTCCTCCTCTATAGAGTCAGGTTCCTCCTATATAGAGTCAGGTTCCTCCACTATAGAGCCAGGTTCCACCTATATAGAGTCAGGTTCCTCCCATATAGAGTCAGGTTCCTCCCATATAGAGTCAGGTTCCTCCTATATAGAGTCAGGTTCCTCCACTATAGAGTCAGGTTCCTCCTCTTTAGAGTCAGGTTCCTCCTCTATAGAGTCAGGTTCCTCCTATATAGAGTCAGGTTCCTCCACTGTAGAGTCAGGTTCCACCTATATAGAGTCAGGTTCCTCCTCTATAGAGTCAGGTTCCTCCACTATAGAGTCAGGTTCCTCCTCTATAGAGTCAGGTTCCTCCACTATAGAGTCAGGTTCCTCCTCTTTAGAGTCAGGTTCCTCCTCTATAGAGTCAGGTTCCTCCTATATAGAGTAAGGTTCCTCCACTATAGAGTCAGGTTCCTCCTCTATAGAGTCAGGTTCCTCCTATATAGAGTAAGGTTCCTCCTCTTTAGAGTCAGGTTCCTCCTCTATAGAGTCAGGTTCCTCCTATATAGAGTCAGGTTCCTCCACTATAGAGTCAGGTTCCTCCTATATAGAGTCAGGTTCCTCCACTATAGAGTCAGGTTCCACCTATATAGAGTCAATTTCCTCCGCTATAGAGTAAGGTTCCTCCACTATAGAGTCAGGTTCCTCCTCTTTAGAGTCAGGTTCCTCCTCTATAGAGTAAGGTTCCTCCTATATAGAGTCAGGTTCCTCCACTATAGAGTCAGGTTCCACCTATATAGAGTCAGGTTCCTCCTCTATAGAGTCAGGTTCCTCCTATATAGAGTAAGGTTCCTCCACTATAGAGTCAGGTTCCTCCTCTTTAGAGTCAGGTTCCTCCTCTATAGAGTCAGGTTCCTCCTATATAGAGTCAGGTTCCTCCTCTATAGAGTCAGGTTCCTCCTCTATAGAGTAAGGTTCCTCCTCTATAGAGTCAGGTTCCTCCTATATAGAGTCAGGTTCCTCCTCTATAGAGTCAGGTTCCTCCTATATAGAGTCAGGTTCCTCCACTATAGAGTCAGGTTCCTCCACTATAGAGTCAGGTTCCTCCTATATAGAGTCAGGTTCCTCCACTATAGAGTCAGGTTCCTCCTATATAGAGTCAGGTTCCTCCACTATAGAGTCAGGTTCCTCCTCTTTAGAGTCAGGTTCCTCCTCTATAGATTCAGGTTCCTCCTATATAGAGTCAGGTTCCTCCTCTTTAGAGTCAGGTTCCTCCTCTATAGAGTCAGGTTCCTCCTATATAGAGTAAGGTTCATCCACTATAGAGTCAGGTTCCTCCTATATAGAGTCAGGTTCCTCCACTATAGAGTCAAGTTCCTCCTATATAGAGTCAGGTTCCTCCTATATAGAGTCAGGTTCCTCCTATATAGAGTCAGGTTCCTCCTATATAGAGTCAGGTTCCTCCACTATAGAGTCAGGTTCCTCCTATATAGAGTCAGGTTCCTTCAGGTCTGTGTGGTTCTTTCTTCAGAATAAACTCAGTTTCTGTTTCAGTCTTTTCAAGGTCCTGATACTGATGATAATGTGGAGCTAATGAGACAAAAGATGAAGTATTTGGGTTTTAGTGAAACCTGAACTAAAGTAGAACTTCACAAGATGCTCCATGTTCCTCATTTTCAACTATTTCCCCTCTAAAATAACACGTCAAATTACTGTTATGAACTTATGACTTTATTCTCATAATATTACGACTTTTTCTTGAAATCTCAGATATTTTTTCTCCTCAGTGTGGTGCTGATACTCCGTTGTAGTGTTTAACTCATCAACAGTCAGAACAATCATTATCAGTCATCATCAATAAAGTAATACTGAGCATGTCATTGGTTTAGAATTGATCTAATTAACTAAACAATACTTCCTTGAAATGAGACTTTATTATTTTCTGATTCATTCACATTCAGTAAAAGTCATCGACAAACTAGAAGGTTTTCTCTTTGGATTTGTCAGCGGCTTAGAAGTGACTGAACATTTCAGTTCTCTGTTCCTGGCTGTGAATCATGACCTGTAAATCCTCTGTTACCCATCGTTGTTGAGATCGGCGGTTGCCACAGCGTTACCGAAGTACGAGCCCATCTGTTCACCACGCAGCGTCTGTCGAATCATCAATTTGTCAGACCGCTTCACAGCCAGCAGCACCGAGCCGCGAGCGTCCTCTTTACTATCCTTAGGAGCTCCTGTTCACCAATACACCAATCAATAATCAATACACCGATCAATAATCAATACACCAATCAATAATCAATACAGAAATCAATAATCAATACAGTGATTAATAATCACTAAGCTGATCAATAATCCATCCACAGATGTAACTCTTCTACAGAGTAAAGGAGTCCGTCACCTGTTACTATGGTTTCGTCATCCTGAGAGAGAAGATGACGAGCCTGAGCGACTGAATATCCTGCACACACACAAAAGTTCGTGAATAAATTGGTTGAATTTTGAATGGAGTTTGGTGTGTCTTCTCTGACTGATGCAATTCTCCATTACGTTGGTGCACGTTGTACAAATCTCCATTTAAGGAATTACTGAAAATACTTTGCCTTCCCTTTGGTGGATTCACCCTTTTATAAGATTACAATAATAGTATGAGTTTATGTTAAAGTAGTAATGATGGTTCATCACTTTTCACTCTACAACATGTCAGTAACCATGGTGACGTATTTAGTGGGCGGAGCGTTAAGTGTAGGCAGAATAATCCTCTGAACCTGTTAGCTAACGCTGGCTAACAAGTATTGTTGTCTTGTTTTTTAACAGTAGAAAATCCTAGTTTCTGTCAGTCTGTCCTGTCTCTCTCTCTCCAGGATCACCAGAGTTAGTGGAGAAAGTTAACGTTAACCAATGAGACCAGATTAGCCGACCGCTACGCTGCTGGAGGAGGAGACGGCTGGATAACGCTAGCTAGCTAGCTAGCTTGTCCTGAGACTGACTAGCTAGCTAGCTAGCTTGTCCTGAGACTGACTAGCTAGCTAGCTAGCTGCTCTCCTCCTGGTGAAGTAGCCTCCTAGCGGTGAGGACTGAGGCAGAGGGACCGTGACCCAGCTCAGTCTGCTGTTGGGCTCATTATCTCTAGCATGGTGGAATTAGCGAGCTAAGCCAGCTAAGTAGCAGCCGTCCAACCAGCGGGCTGGAGGCCAACGGCAGCGCTGTAAAGATAAACTGAGGGCGTATAAATCTTTGGATGTCTATAGTTAACTATCCTTCAGTAAAGTCAGTCAAAAAGAGAGTCGGACGATATCAGAGAAGAGTTTC
>CAMQGK010000567.1:29297500-29300000 GCA_947000775.1 Pterois miles | reverse complement strand
GACGAAGGACAGGAAACAGACAATGACAGACGGAGGACTCGGCGTTTTTGTAACGTGTCCTGATGATGAGGTCAAGTCATGTGACACAAATCAGCTGATTCTGTCTCAGTAACTGGTGACAGTAATGAGATTACTTTTCCCAGTAACACAGCTTGTTCTCGGTCCTACCGGAAACACCCACATACAGATCTCTGATCAGTCTACCAGCTGAACACACAGCAGCTGGACCAGGTCTCTGTGTGACCTCTGACCTCAGATCTGATCAGGTGTGCGTTACCGTGGTGATGATGTCAGGGCTGTTGGGGCACCTCAACCTCCCGACCCCTGAACGCCACCAGGAAACCAAATTACTGTGAGTGTGTGTGTTGTGTTAGCTGCCAATTCAATTAGAGACCATAAAGAGATGGTCGTCATGGTGACGGTAGAGACGACAGCTGGATGACCTCTGAGTGACCTCTAGCTGGATGAGTTGGGGGGAGGACTTCAGGAGAATCCAAACACATTATTAAGGCTGCAGGGCATCCACCTGACTGGCTGACTGAATTCCTCTGGTGTAACAGCGTTAAAGTATTTTCCCTTTAAAGAACTACTGGTGCGACACACGATTACACTGCAGCAGCTTGTCTGTTCACATAAAATTTAGACGACTTTTTACGTTCGATGTTGGATCTGGAGAGTTTTCATGACTGTAACTAGCTGTGGCTTCATCCGATAAAGAAACAGCCACCAGCCTCTGACATGGTGGGGGGGGGCAATCACTGTTCCTGGGGGCCACATGAGAAACCCAGACTGCTGCCGGGGCCAAACAAATACTGGCGGCAACGTGCGGTCCGGCCGGCCGTCGCTCTCGTCTCCGTGGTCCGACGGGCCGACGCTACGACTGTAGAGCTCCATATACTGACATTTATGTTAAATGCATTCAGACGGCCCCGATGGAGCTGACCATGGATGATAAAGAGAACGGAGCTGACGGAGAGCTAGAGACCACCTTGGAGGAGTTAGAGGAAGTAGACACCTGGGACTACGGCCGCTTTTCAAAATAAGGTGTTAACAAAGGGAACTGGATCTACAGAATCCATCTATGGAAATCAGACTGATGGATTATATTCAGCAGAGTATAAAACATTCGTCTCCAATAACACTCACTAAATATAGCGACTAAGGTATTACGTTTGTAACTCGGCAGCCTCAGCAGGAGGCGCTACTTCAGACATCACTCACGTCAGTTTACATCAATGTCAAGTGTGACAGGAAGAAGCACACTAAGAATACATGAACATTTCAAAACAAAAGCTTCTTTACTGTTTTTGTAGCTTTGTAGGTAAAACTGAACCTGATCAGGTCTGCTCTGACGGGTCGACCGACTACCACCAGAAGAAGAGACTGCTCATTGACATTGTAAGAACGCTAACAGCCAGAGATCCAGCCTTGAACAAACCTACCATACCTGGACAGTCAGCTCTGGTTTATTCAGCATTTATTGTCAGCAGCTTTATAACAAACACCGTTTCCCATAAGCTCCAGAACTTTGCTAGTGAAGCATCCCGACAAAATCACAGCAAAAAAACTCAAGATTTTCCGTTTTAACAGACTTCTTCTGTTCTCAGCTGCTTCATCAAATCTATTTCACTTTAATAAACCAACATTAGACATCAGACCGACAGTCAGACAGACAGTCAGACAGACAGACAGTCAGACAGACAGACAGACAGTCAGACAGACAGACAGACAGACAGACAGTCAGACAGACAGACAGACAGACAGACAGACAGACAGACAGACAGTCAGACAGACAGACAGACAGACAGACAGACAGACCGATAGTCAGACAGACAGTCAGACAGACAGACAGACAGACAGGTGTGTACTCACAGGTAAGTGTCTGTCTTCAGGTCTTGATGCAGAGCGACAGACAGTCCAAACAGACTTCCGTCTCCGCCCGTCTTCAGCAGCGGGAACGACGTGTCGAGGTTAAATGCCACGCACACACCGACCCACATGCTTAGCAACACACACGCCTCTGTCGCCATGGAGACACACACCTGAGACGGCCACAATGACGACAACAACATCAGACAGGTACAGGTGAGACGATAGAAGACAACTTTGTAATGGAACCATAATGGTTGATTGATTACTGATGTACTGAGCAGAGTATATGTTGACATGAAGTACTGCTGTACTGAGCAGAGTATATGTTGACATGAAGTACTGCTGTACTGAGCAGAGTATATGTTGACATGAAGTACTGCTGTACTGAGTGGAGTATATGTTGACATGAAGTACTGATGTACTGAGCAGAGTATATGTTGACATGAAGTACTGCTGTACTGAGCAGAGTATATGTTGACATGAAGTACTGATGTACTGAGTGGAGTATATGTTGACATGAAGTACTGATGTACTGAGCAGAGTATATGTTGACATGAAGTACTGATGTACTGAGCGGAGTATATGTTGACATGAAGTACTGATGTACTGAGCAGAGTATATGTTGACA
>CAMQGK010000567.1:29240000-29295000 GCA_947000775.1 Pterois miles | reverse complement strand
AAATTGGTTGAATTTTGAATGGAGTTTGGTGTGAGTATTTTCTGACCGATGCAGTTCGGGTCTCCATTTAAAACATTACTGAAAATACTTTACTTTGCCTTCCCTTTGGTGGATTCACCCTCAGTAAAATATTAATAATAGTAAGTCTACTGGTGAATTCACCACACACACACACACACACACACACACACACACACACACACACACACACACACAGGTTATCTGATGTTACAATAGACAATCACAAGCAACAACGGTTCACTTCTGTCAACTTGAAGCTGAAAAAAGACTGAAAACTGATCAAAGGCTTCCTGTCTTTTATTGAAAGCTGCACATGAACGCATCACTGGCTCCTGACTGTACTCTGCACCTGAACTCATCAGTGTGTGCTTGAATCGCAGAATTAGCAGCATTATAACAAGTATGTTTAGTTGTAAAGTTACAGAAGCAAACCACAAATCTGAGGTCAGCCTCTCAGAGCTCTTCCCACCCTGACTGCTTCGGTATCTGACTGGAGATCAGTTTGTCTGGAAACCTTCAGCAGCTGTTTTCTGTCTATCAACCCAATCTGAGAGAAACAAACAGGATTCATTATACTGCTCACGAGGCCTTTTACACAGAGTGACCATACGTTCAGTCCTCCAAACTGGGACCCTCAAGTGTACCACAAGTTCATGCCCATGCATGCGTGTACACAAAATAAGGTTTGCTGCCTAGACCTAAAGAAGTTGTAGTTTTGTTGCCTAAACCTAAAGAACTTGTAGTTTTATTGTCTAAACCTAAAGAACTTGTAGTTTTATTGCCTAAACCTAAAGAAGTTGTAGTTTTGTTGCCTAAACCTAAAGAAGTTGTAGTTTTATTGTCTAAACCTAAAGAACTTGTAGTTTTATTGCCTAAACCTAAAGAGGTTGTAGTTTTGTTGTCTAAACCTAAAGAACTTGTAGTTTTATTGTCTAAACCTAAAGAACTTGTAGTTTTATTGCCTAAACCTAAAGAGGTTGTAGTTTTGTTGTCTAAACCTGTTTGTTTTTTATGTAAAGATCAGATTCAGCACATAAAGAATTACACAACCATGCCGACATGTCGAAATATAACCACCGGTGCTCTATTACTGATGTAATCCACTACTCACTCAGGTGATCCTCACTGTACCATCTTTATTCTTCACCTCCTGATGGACAGCTAACGCTCTGTAGCGCCGTTAGCGGCTCTACTGGTTCTGTAACAAAAACATTGAAAAGCTTTAAATAAGAACATGATAGGAAGAAGAAGAAGATTCCTTTTACGGGATTCCTTTTTTTTAAAAGAGAGGAGGGGGGGTCCAGCCCCGTTGGGCTTTTTAGCCCTCTCCCCAAGGGAAATGCCCCTCTCCACTCATTTCACCTTTTTTTTTCTTTGGTTTTAACGTACCTCCTTCCCACACCCCCATTAGTACTCCCCCCAATTAGCTTGAACTTAAGAACTTAAGCTTGTGTTTTATGAATAAAGACATTTCATTCACCAGAAATGAGAAAAAACACTCAAAACAGAACTGAATAATGGACCGGCCATTTACAGCCAGCGTACAGTTACAAAAAACTAGCAGCCTGTTAGCTACAGTAGGCTAGCAGCCTGTTAGCTACAGTAGGCTAGCAGCCTGTTAACTACAGTCGGCTAGCAGCCTGTTAGCTACAGTAGGCTAGCAGCCTGTTAGCTACAGTAGGCTGGGAGCCTGTTAACTACAGTAGGCTAGCAGCCTGTTAACTACAGTAGGCTAGCAGCCTGTTAGCTACAGTAGGCTAGCAGCCTGTTAACTACAGTAGGCTAGTAGCCTGTTAGCTACAGTAGGCTAGCAGCCTGTTAGCTACAGTAGGCTATCAGCCTGTTAGCTACAGTAGGCTGGGAGCCTGTTACCTACAGTAGGCTAGCAGCCTGTTAGCTACAGTAGGCTAGCAGCCTGTTAGTTACAGTAGGCTAGCAGCCTGTTAACTACAGTAGGCTAGCAGCCTGTTAGCTACAGTAGGCTGGGAGCCTGTTAACTACAGTAGGCTAGCAGCCTGTTAGCTACAGTAGGCTAGCATTTTGTTAGTTACAAAAAGCTAGTAGCCTGTTAGCTATAGTAGGCTAGCAGCATGCTAGTTAACAGTCAGCTAGCAGTCTGTTAGCTACAAAGATTCACTGACTCCCACTGGCATCGTTTCCATGGTACCAGTACTAGTTGTGGAAGTTGTGGTAATATCACATATTTCTGGGATACCAGGCTGGTATTCAACACCACAATGTCTGTAACAGGGCTGGTCCTCATTACTCATCTCATCTACCTCAGAATCAGCACAGTGATTAGAAAGCTAGCTAGCTAGCTAGCTAGCTAACAACATCACTAATCAGAGACCATCATGGTGAAAAGTGAAGATGTACAAAGATGTTCTTTCATCTTCCTTCACATTAGCTTACCTGCTAGCATCTGTCTGCCTGTTTACATTAATATTTACAATATTGTATATTCAACTCAATAATCAATTTACCTACAAGTTAATATATTTTAAAAGGTAGTTTAACCACATCAAGAGATGGCAGCTGCTCTGCTAAGCTAGTTAGCGTTAGCAGGACCATTGAGGCTGGATTTGAGTTAAATGGATTAAAATGAATTAGTAACATGTTTGTTGTTGGTTCATTTTCTATAACTTATTAAATCTATTGTATGACTTTATCTAGATTATAGCTAGAGTACATTTAGCTTTAGCTTTAGCAAGCCCGTGGCTATCTAGCTCAGGGTTTCAACACAGAATCAAAGTTAAAACCTATTTGTATTTTGTATTTTGTGGTCATACTGGCAGAAGTATGACGGAAAATTAGCATAAATAAAAACAAGTCCTTGAATAAATTTAAGTAAATTAATTTATTTCACATTAAAAGAACACAACAGTACATACAGTGCAAGAGCAATGAATATGAATATTGAGTGGGTATTTACATTTTATAACATATCAGCCCTTGTTGAATCAGAGACTTCTAGGGACTTTTACTTTGTAAAATCCTTAAATGAGTCCATGTGCACTATAGGGGCGCGGGCCGGCTCCGGCCCTCCGGATGGTTCTGTCCGGCCCAGGAGGTCTCAGACAAACCACACAGTTTTACTTACGAAGCTAAAAAAAACCAGCAAAGAAGCTTTTGTTTTGAAATGCTCATGTATTGTTAATGTGCTTCTTCCTGTCACACTTGACATGTGGTTGAATTCAGAGAAAACAACTAGAACGTCACTGTGAGACGAAACCTGCAGAAAGATCCAGAAAGCTGTCTGGAGATGAGAAGGAGAGGACAGCCGAGGGAAGGGTTAAGGTTAAGGTAATGTTAAATCTAAGGGTTCATGTTAAGGGAAATGTTAAGTTCAGTCAATGGAAACATTCCTCCCCTAAGCAGTCAGTGCTGTTCGGTTCATAAACTCCTGTATATATAAAGTCATGTTATTATTAATCTGCTGTTTGGAGGGATTTTCAGTAGAATAAATGCTGAACAATCAGAAGTCTGTTTCCTGTAGTGATACTTAGAGGTTAATCTGACAGTGTTTGTTTGGCCCCCAGAAACAATCTGGGTTTCTCATGTCTTATCCATCCATGGTCAGCTCCATCGGGGCCGTCTGAATGCATTTAACATAAATGTCAGTATATGGAGCTCTACAGTCGTAGCGTCGGCCCGTCGGACCACGGAGACGAGAGCGACGGCCGGCCGGACCGCACGTTACCGCCGTACGATGACGTTTTTTGATTCCTAATGTCCTTGATTTTGACATGGTCATAGAAAGGCAGCATCGTGTGCTGCCCTCTGGCCTCAACCACATATTAAACATCATATTGGTCCCATCGCAGCGACGTGATGAAGAATCTAGGATCTAAATCTAAAAGAAGCTGGTAGGCTAGCGTGACAGTGACACCTGTGTAGATGAGATAGTCAGTATGTTATTGAGGAGGGGATATCTGGGTAATAGTGCTGCCCCCCATCTTACAACAACAACACACAGCAGACGTGGCTGAGCTTTCTGACCAGGATGGAAAACCTTCATTTTAATCGTGGCTCTGACCTCCCGTTGAGTAAAACCAGCACAATGAAATAAATAAAATGTGTAAAAAAAATAATATATCTGCATAAATATTTTTCAGTTTTCAGCCCTCTGAGTTTGGTGAATAAATCCAGTTGTTTGAAGATGTTTTGGCAGCAATGTAAAATAGATAACAGAAAATACAGAAGGAATTAAGACCTGTTTAACTTCCTATCACGCCCTATACAGCTTATAACATAAAGTTAAAACCACTAATGCCAAGATTTTTTTTAATCAAAGCAAATATTTAAACACAAATAAAATCATTTATTTCCTAATCATTTGAATTCAGTGTTTTTATGCGAGTAACCACTATAGATGACAATGACAAAGTAAAAGGACATTTATCATTTTTGGCAGTTGTGATGTAGCACAACATGGAAGTGAAAGCAGCACTCTATTTAAAAATATTTTTTTTCTTTTTCCCTAAAATCAATGAATAATCATAATCAGTAACTCTCCATTTTACTGGTCACCAAATTTCATGGTTATTATGTGATAATTAGCAAGTGATTACTGCCAGATTACATCAATATTTACATCAAAACTGATCAAAAATGACTTTATTATGAACATTATTTCATATTTATATTCCTCTGTTTCCCAGTAGCTGGTAATTGATTTAATTCACTTCCAGGAAAAGAACTCAGGTAATTGATCTGCTTTATTTCCATGTCTGCTGATGAATCGATTATAATAAGTTTTTGATATTGTGTCACTGTAATGTCTATTTCTCTCCTCACATGTTGTCAGAAACTGATTTTACTGTTTAATTTACTGATTTTACTGTTTAGTAGAATCGGTTTCTGGAGGAGGAAGCTGATGTTGAGTCATGTACTGCTGTCAGGATACAGTCGCAGTTTCTCCACCAGATCTGGGGGCTCGTCTGGGATTATCATACATATGAGGATATAACTATACTCATATATATGAGGATATGACTATACTCATATATATGAGGATATGACTATACTCATATATATGAGGATATAACTATACTCATATATATGAGGATATAACTATACTCATATATATGAGGATATAACTATACTCATATATATGAGGATATGACTATACTCATATATATGAGGATATGACTATACTCATATATATGAGGATATAACTATACTCATACATATGAGGATATAACTATACTCATATATATGAGGATATAACTATACTCATATATATATATGAGGATATAACTATACTCATACATATGAGGATATAACTATACTCATATATATGAGGATATAACTATACTCATATATATATGAGGATATAACTATACTCATATATATGAGGATATAACTATACTCATACATATGAGGATATAACTATACTCATACATATGAGGATATAACTATACTCATATATATGAGGATATAACTATACTCATATATATGAGGATATAACTATATTCATACATATGAGGATATAACTATACTCATACATATGAGGATATAACTATACTCATACATATGAGGATATAACTATACTCATACATATGAGGATATAACTATACTCATACATATGAGGATATAACTATACTCATATATGAGGATATAACTATACTCAAACATGTGAGGATATAACTATACTCATATATATGAGGATATAACTATACTCATACATGTGAGGATATAACTATACTCATACATATGAGGATATAACTATACTCATACATATGAGGATATAACTATACTCATACATATGAGGATATAACTATACTCATATATATATGAGGATATAACTATACTCATATATATATGAGGATATAACTATACTCATACATATGAGGATATAACTATACTCATACATATGAGGATATAACTATACCCATACATATGAGGATATGACTATACTCATATATATGAGGATATAACTATACTCATATATATATGAGGATATAACTATACTCATACATGTGAGGATATAACTATACTCATATATATGAGGATATAACTATACTCATACATATGAGGATATAACTATACTCATACATATGAGGATATAACTATACTCATATATATATGAGGATATAACTATACTCATATATATGAGGATATAACTATACTCATATATATGAGGATATAACTATACTCATACATATGAGGATATAACTATACTCATACATATGAGGATATAACTATACTCATACATATGAGGATATAACTATATTCATACATATGAGGATATAACTATATTCATACATATGAGGATATAACTATACTCATACATGTGAGGATATAACTATACTCATACATGTGAGGATATAACTATACTCATACATATGAGGATATAACTATTGTGGCAGTTTCCCCTGCCACTGGTAACAGACCACACTAGCACACCACACCAGACCACATGTTAGCCAGGTAGCATGCTATTGTTAGTTTGGTGGGTGCACACACTGAGCTACATTTAACACTCAGTAAGTTTCCTGTGCTATCTTTTTCATGAAAGTTTTGTTCAAACACCCACTAATACACATGTATTGTTTGCAGTTAACTCTGTATCATTTTTAGAGTGAAAATCATGAGTTGTACTTAATTTGGTTGCAGTGTCTTACCATAGTGGTTCCTGGTGCTGGGCAAAGAGAAAGGACCCGAGCATAGCTTCAGGCTGCCTTTTATAGTGCTATAGTTATATGTAGGGAGGAGCATGCTTAGTCCACCTCTCTCTGAACCATACCAACTGTGGGGTTGTAATAGAATTGTAAATTTATTTATGTAGTAAGTATTATACGAATGTTTTGATGGCCCACGTTAGGCATGTAAAATAGTAATACAGTTTGTTAAGATTTTCATAAGGAAAATGATGTATGAGGTTGAATTTATGAGGTAATTAATTTCAATTAAAGGTGGTATGGTCCAGTGGGAGGGGCCTAGCCTTTAAATAGTGGGGCTTCTACACTGCCAAAAGGAGAGTCAGAGAAGGACAGTGCTACTGAACAGACCTAATACTGATTGTGGTTAATACTTTGTAAATATTTCTTTTTTTTTTTTTTGCTGCACTTTCAACTGTATTTAAAGGGCAATAAACCACTTCATTTTTTTCATCAAACGGACCTCATCTTACGACCCTCTTTTAACATTTTAAGAGCAAACTACAACCTTTCCAGTCAGCTTTTTCGACACACTACCCTCACTCCAGGTCGGAGTGTGACATTTGGTGGCAGTGGTGGGATGGCTAGCCGGCAGGCCCTTAAGGGGGGCCAAAGGAAAATACAAACCAGGAGCAAGACAGCCAAACTTAAAACAGATCCTGAACCAGCCACAACAGATCCAGCGGGTGAGGAATGGGAGACTGATGAGGACGAGGAGGGGCCTTCATCCCAGCCTTCCCATGCAGAGTTGCCACAGCAGGAGATGGTCACACTGCTACGTCAGTTTATAGGTGCTCAGCGAGACCGGGAAGAAGCAATCTTAGGGGAACTTCGAGGCCTACGCACCGCCATCCATGCTGGCACTGAGCCACCTTCACCAGCAGCCAGCCCAATCTCCCTAATAGGACTCCCCACAACTTTTCACACCCTGCATTCGCCACCAGTAGCACCAGCTCCAGCACTTCAACCGCAGCCACCAGCACCAGCTCCACGGAAGGACCCAAAGTTGCTTCCATTCCAGTTTGGTGAGGACATTGAAAACTACCTCCTCCGCTTTGAGCGGATTGCTAGAACCTGGGCGTGGCCAGAGACTGAGTGGGCCTATAGACTTGTGCCGTTACTGACGGGAAAGGCATTGGAGGCCTATTCCGCCATGGATGAAGAGCGGTCCGACTCCTACCCCGATCTTAAACAAGCCCTGCTGGCTAAGTTTGATATTTCTTCAGAGACTTATCGCCAGCGCTTCAGAGATCTTGCAGTACCCCAGGGAGAGACACCGACCGAAACCTACCAACGCTTGAAAGGCCTGTATCGACGTTGGATCAAGCCAGACCAGCACAGCGTGGAGGACATCGGAGAAGTCATCGTGTTGGAGCAGCTGCTGAGAGTGTTTCCACCTGACATCCGCACTTGGGTCAAGGAGCGAGAGCCCACCACCGGCTTAGAGGCAGCAAAGCTTGCAACCCAGTACGTCAATGCCCGGAGGCTCGTACCGACCAGGTTCCAACAGCGCCAGCCGAACAAAGGACAAGGGGACAGCCAGCAAGAAGGTCAGAAGTTGAATAACTATGGGACCAAGGGAAAGTGGGGGTCAACAGAGGTGGACAGCAGGCTAGTGTCAGTCAGGCGTCTAGGGGGGCAAGTAGATATGGACAGCAGACTAGTACTAGTCGTGGGGAAATCATATGTTACTACTGCCAGCAGCCTGGCCACAAGGCCTCAGACTGCCCTCTAAAAAACCTAAACTGTCTGGTTACTGCTATGTTCCCCCAGGGAGGTGGGTATAGAGCCAGGTACCATGCACTCAGAAGAGGCCTCTTTGCGGCCAGTTACTGTTAATGGAGTACAGGTGTTGGCCTTGTTAGACAATGGGAGTTCCATGTCACTGATTAAGAAATGCTATCTGATGGACAGTGGTATTGACTATGGGAACAAAGCTGACATTGAATGTGTTCATGGGGATCAGAAAACCTACCCCACATCTGAGGTACCATAGTAGTGGATGGGCAGGCATTTTTGCTACAAGTGGGGGTTATTGACCATCTAGCTGTTGATTGCATCCTGGGGAGGGATTTGCCAATCCTGCAAGACTTAATTGCAGGAAGACAACCAAAAGGGAAAAGTGTGCTATGGTAACAAGATCCCAGGTTAAAGGTGGCTTGGAGCCCCTCCCAGACTTGATGGTGATCTATGTGAGGGTGGTTCCAAAGGCCCAAGAAAATCTCGGCGACAGCGTCGCATTGAGAAATGCAAGGCACCCCCACTAAGAAAGAAACAATCCAGAGTCGTCAGTGTCAATTGGGATATTCCGCATGACATAAGCCAGTTGCAAATGTCTGATCCTACTCTGTCTTTCTTATATAAGCAGGTTGATGATGGGGAGGGGAAACAAGACACTGACCAAGGTTATGGTTGAAAATGACATTCTGTATGCAATGGGGAATGCAGGTAAGCGCTTGGTGGTACCAACCAGTTGTAGGCCTCTTGTATTACATCTGGCACACACCGTACCATGGGCAGGCCATCTAGGGCAACAAAAAACCACATGAGGTTGGGGTCACGGTTTTACTGGCCAACAATGTTTACCGATGTCAAACATTTTTGCACCACCTGCCCACAGTGTCAGATCACCACACACATTAAAGCCAAGCAGGTTCCACTACACCCATTACCTATCATCAGTACCCCTTTCCGGCGCATAGCCATGGATGTGGTTGGTCCATTAGAGAAGAGTAGCTCTGGTTACCAGTACATTCTTGTGATCTGTGACTATGCCACACGATTTCCTGAAGCTTTTCCTCTCCGAAGCATCACGACATCAAAGATCATCAGTGCCCTTGTCCAGCTTTTCTCTCGTGTTGGGGTGCCAGATGAGATCATCACAGACCAAGCAACCAACTTCACGTCGGGCACGATGAGACAGTTACAGAAGGAACTCGGCATTAAAGGCATACGGACGACTCCATACCATCCCCAAACTGATGGTCTGGTTGAGCGCTTCAACCAAACACTAAGCAAATGCTCAAGTCTCTGATACTGGCCGGGACTGGGACAAGGGTTACCTTTTGTCTTGTTTGCCTACAGGGAGGTGCCTCAAGCATCAACTGGCTTCTCTCCGTTTGAGCTCCTGTATGGATGGCCAGTACAAGGGCCACTGGATCTCCTAAGGAAGGAATGGGAGGCCACCAAGAAACCAGCATCGGAAGGTACCTTTCCTATGTGCTCCAAATCCAACGCCTTAGAAGACCATGAGGAGGCCCAGCCCACTTGGAAAGGGCACACAGGACCAGAAGTGCTGGATGACAAAGAGCCGGCAGAGGGAGCGACACCAGGCAGAAGGTCCTATATTACTCCCAACCACAGCAACAAACTGTTACCAAATGGCGGGCCTTATGAGGTGGTGAGGAGGATGGGACCAGTGACGTATGAGGTGGCTCATTCAGACAAGGGGAAAGCCTCCCAGGTCTATCACATCAACCTCCAAAGAATGGAAGGAGCGTGAGCCTGCCAAGGTGTTATTGGTGCGTCAGGTCAAGGAGGAAGATGGGGAGTGTGACTCTAACTTGCAACAACTCCTCCAGCCAAAAACCCCTCATCTTGAGCACTTGCCCTCACAACACCAGCAGGAATTGCAGATGCTGTTTCAGGAGATGGCTGAGCTGTTCCGAGATGGTCCAGGGCGCACAACACAAATCCAGCACACCATCCGGCTCCAAAAGGCGGACACTCCTCCCATTCGTCAGAGGCCGTACCGCATCCCAGAGCGCTTGGTGGGGCCCCTGAAGGATGAGGTCCAGAAGATGCTCGATCTCGGGGTGATAGAACCATCTAAGAGTGAGTGGTCCAGTCCCATGGTAATGGTGCCTAAGAAGGATGGCTCTCAACGGCCCTGTATAGACTTCAGGAAGGTCAATGCTATCACCTGCTTTGACGCTTACCCTATGCCTCGCATAGATGACCTGGTGGAGCGTGTTGGGACTGCCAAATACATAACCACGCTGGACCTTTGCAAAGGGTATTGGCAGATTCCCCTGGAGGAGACTTCAAAGCAGTACACTGCTTTCCGTACACCCTCAGGACTTACCAGTTTACGGTAATGCCATTTGGCCTGCATGGAGCACCTGCAACATTCCAAAGATTGATGGATGCTGTTCTTGCAGGGTTCGAATCCTTCAGTGCTGCTTATCTTGATGACGTAGTCATCTTCAGCCATTCTTGGGAGGACCATCTCCGCCATCTGAGACAAATCCTTGCCTGCATTGAGAGGGCCGGCTTGACCCTTAATGCTCAGAGTGTGAGTGGGCAAAGGGTGAAGTCCAATATCTAGGGTTCCAGCTGGGAGGAGGTCACATCCGCCCGCTTGTGGACAAAGTGGAGGCCATCCGTAATGCCCAGCGCCCACGCACCAAGAAGCAGGTGAGGTCGTTCGTGGGCCTTATAGGGTGGTATTCCAACTTCATTCCACATTATTCCACTCTGGCTGCCCCTCTGACTAATCTTACTCGAAAAGGGGAACCTAACCCGGTAAGATGGTCCCCAGAATGTGAACAGTCCTTTACTGCTCTCAAGAACGCCATGTGTTCATCACCTGTCCTTTGTAGTCCTGACTTTCAGAAGCGCTTCACAGTCCAGGCAGATGCTTCTATGTTGGCATTGGAGCTGTGCTGACACAAGGGGACGAGGGAGAGGAGAGACCAGTATTGTATCTCAGCCGTAAGTTGGAACCCCGGGAGACCAGGTATTCCACAATTGAGAAGGAGGGCTTACCATTAAATGGGCTGTGGAGAGTTTGCGCTACTATCTCCTTGGCAGGAGTTCGACTTAGAAACGGACCACAGAGCACTGTCTTGGATCAACACAATGAAGGATCGCAATGCTAGGACACACGATGGTATCTTGACTTGCAACCCTTCAGGTTTAGGATCAGGCACAAATCCGGCAAGACCAATCTGTTGGCAGACTACCTGTCTCGGTTGACCACCACGGCTGAGCCAGGAGAGGGGAGGTAATGTGGCAGTTTCCCCTGCCACTGGTAACAGACCACACTAGCACACCACACCAGACCACATTTAGCCAGGTAGCATCTATTTTAGTTTGGTGGGTGCACACACTAGCTACATTTAACACTCAGTAAGTTTCCTGTGCTATCTTTTTCATGAAAGTTTTGTTCAAACACCCACTAATACACATGTATTGTTTGCAGTTAACTCTGTATCATTTTTAGAGTGAAAATCATGAGTTGTACTTAATTTGGTTGCAGTGTCTTACCATAGTGGTTCCTGGTGCTGGGCAAGAGAAAGGACCCGAGCATAGCTTCAGGCTGCCTTTTATAGTGCTATAGTTATATGTAGGGAGGAGCATGCTTAGTCCACCTCTCTCTAACCATACCAACTTGGGGTTGTAATAGAATTGTAAATTTATTTATGTAGTAAGTATTATACGAATGTTTTGATGGCCCACGTTAGGCATGTAAAATAGTAATACAGTTTGTTAAGATTTTCATAAGGAAAATGATGTATGAGGTTGAATTTATGAGGTAATTAATTTCAATTAAAGGTGGTATGGTCCAGTGGGAGGGGCCTAGCCTTTAAATAGTGGGGCTTCTACACTCCAAAAGGAGAGTCAGAGAAGGACAGTGCTACTGAACAGACCTAATACTGATTTGGTTAATACTTTTAAATATTTCTTTTTTTTTTTTGCTGCACTTTCAACTGTATTTAAAGGGCAATAAACCACTTCATTTTTTTCATCAAACGGACCTCATCTTACGACCCTCTTTTAACATTTTAAGAGCAAACTACAACCTTTCCAGTCAGCTTTTTCGACACACTACCCTCACTCCAGGTCGGAGTGTGACAACTATACTCATACATGTGAGGATATAACTATACTCATACATGTGAGGATATAACTATACTCATACATGTGAGGATATAACTATACTCATACATGTGAGGATATAACTATACTCATACATATGAGGATATAACTATACTCATACATATGAGGATATAACTATACTCATACATATGAGGATATAACTATACTCATATATATGAGGATATCACTATACTCATACATATGAGGATATAACTATACTCATATATATATGAGGATATAACTATACTCATATATATATGAGGATATAACTATACTCATATATATGAGGATATAACTATACTCATATATATGAGGATATAACTATACTCATACATATGAGGATATAACTATACTCATACATATGAGGATATAACTATACTCATACATATGAGGATATAACTATACTCATATATATGAGGATATAACTATACTCATATATATATGAGGATATAACTATACTCATACATATGAGGATATAACTATACTCATATATATGAGGATATAACTATACTCATATATATATGAGGATATAACTATACTCATATATATATAAGGATATAACTATACTCATATATATATATGAGGATATAACTATACTCATATATATATATGAGGATATAACTATACTCATACATATGAGGATATAACTATACTCATATATATGAGGATATAACTATACTCATATATATGAGGATATAACTATACTCATCCTAGCTGACATTTAGGTAACTCAGGTAACAGGTTACAGGTAACTCTTCACTTCACAGGTCTGCAAATTTCATGGTAATTAGGTGATAATTAGCAAGTAACCTATTATAAACCTTTAAATTACTTCCAAATAACCCCAATATTTATCTCTAAATGCATCAACCATTAATCGTGACACCAGCTTCCAGGTTACATCTGTGTGGAAAATCAGTCACAATGGTGAGACCTGTCCCTGATCAGACGTGTCTTCTATTAGTTTTATTATGAAGTCATTTTTGATCATCTTGAGGTAAATATTGGGGTAATTTGGCAGTAATTCCAAAGAAATTTCAAATAGGTTAATTTCTAATTATCACCTAATTACCCTGAAATATGCAGACCTGTAAAATGAGGAGTTAGCTGTAAAATGAAGTGTTACCTTGTGATCTTGATATTGCTAAAAAAAAAAAATAATTGTGATTATAATTTGGGCCATAATCATGCAGCCCTAACCCGAGTCCACTTGAAAAGGTGTCTGGATTATGGACCATGTGTACTCAGGTCGGGTTTGCATCAGAAAGTCGACTGTACCGAAAAACACAGAAGTGGACCGATGTTTAACACGAGTAACGTTCGAGCTGTTTTTCAGCGCCGCCAGTCTCCATCAGCCGCGGACAATAAAGCAGGAGGGCAGGCGAGAGGTTCAGTAGATGGAGTTTGTTCGATGATTTGCTGGTCTGCCTCTAAAGACAGAGAGCCGCTACGATACGGATCAATCCTGATATGAAAACACCTTTAAGCCGCTGAGGCTGATGCTGTCGTATATGACAGAAATGTAGTCTCGTTGCTGTCTTTGCTGAGGTGGAGAGACTTACTTGAACTCGCAGCTGCTTCGTCACCACTTCTAGTAAGGCATCGGGTGTGATCGTTTTCCTTTCAGACGGTTTGTAATCCAGCTTCATAAAAGTAATAAATGGAAAAATGAAAGTCTTCATTCACATCTTTGAGAGAAGATTTTTCAAAAGCCTAAGACCTTGTTCCCTATTGTTCTCTGTGTGGTTTGAATATCACTCCGTTTTCATTTTTCTCTCGTCTTTACGGTAAATTTCACTATTTATACATTCATCCCCCATGGACCAAGACCAACTGGTTGCTGGAGAGGTGCCAGTTTACCTCTTGGGCACTGCCGAGGTGCCCCTGAGCAAGGCACCAAACCCCCAACTGCTCTGGGCGCTTGTCAGGAGCAGCCCCCTCACTCTGACATCTCTCCATTGACATGTATATGTACTGTGTGAACAACAGAGTGTAAAACTGAATTTCCCCACTGTGGGACTAATAAAGGAATATATTTCTTTCTTTCTTTCTTTCTATTCATGTGACATCAGCGCAGACACTGATTGCCCAGTTTGTCCTGAAAAAAAAAAAAAGTAATTGTCATGACATAATTATTACAAACGGAGACCAGGCTGCTAAAATGGCCTCTGAGACCTCTGAGGGCTGAGGACCTGCACAAACCTTTGTTCTATGATGGATATTTCTTGTTTGCCTGCTAACAAAATCTCCAGTCACAGCTTGTTGGGAGAGAAAACAACAGCTACAGTCATGCATTAGTGACACACGATGCATTCAGGCACAGTGCTGAGTGTAGGTCACCTGAGTCTCACAGTTAGGTAAGTAGGTTGTAAGAAAAGAGGTGCAAAGAACAGAAGGTTTGGTTATGTGATGGCTAAAGGACATATCTAAAACTAAACCTGATAGGTTTAGAGAATTAAACAAGAGTTGCTCATGTTCAGTAGAGGTAAGCTAAAGGTCCTGAGTGTGTTGGAGAGGAGAGGTGGGAGGTAACCCTCTGGTTCACACCTGCCTCTAGCAGGTGTGAACTGGTTCCAGAGGTATGCACAAGTGACCTTTCCCAACGCTTTCAAACCTTGACTGTCTTGCAGATCAGTCCACTCCGGACACTCAGGCGTTGGGTCGGATCTCAGCATAGTTCTTAATGACTCCAGAGAATCTGATGATGTGGATTTCGGGGTTTCTGCGTTTGAAGTCCTGCCACAGGTACTCAGGTGACAACACCTTACTGGGCTTGTTGATCCACATGTACCTGAACACAGGAACAGGAAGTACAGTGTTAGAAAATACAACAAGGGTCAACACCTGGTGACTCTCCTCCTGCCTACCTGTTCAGGTGACTCTCCTCCTGCCAGGCAGCCTCGATGCCTTCCCGGGCGTCAGCCTCAAAGTTGGAGCGGCAGGTTTTGGCAAGCAGGTGTACTTCCTGCAGGAGGCCTCCGAACGCCCCCCCGCAGTAGTAGAAGTCCCCCTCCCCAGGAGCCACGTAAGCTCTGGACGCGGGCCTCCGCTCGTAGGGGAACCTGCTACGGTCGTCCCTGTAGTAACCTGCACACACAAGGAAGAAACAGCCTGGTCCTGAACAGCACTGAAAGGACTTGGAGGCAGGGATACATGCACATATGATCAGGGTTTCAAAATTAACAGCCATTAAAGCTGCAAGCAGCGATGAACGGGCCCTCGCACCTTCCCGCATGTCGGCGGTCCTGGCGGGACACCGGTCAACACACCCCTATATTTCAGTGACCATCCAACACTGCACACGCAAGTTAGACGTTGTTTCCCGTGGATTGAGCAGCACAGGAAATGACGTTTTGTAATTCTTTCACCACTTCCTTTGTCCACTATGTGGCGCTACAGATCTCACACTAAACATGCAGGATGGTTGTCGTTATCAACCACTTGTCATTATTGACTCTGCAGTGTTCATCTTATCATCTTATCTTATCTTATCTTATTGTGAATCTGGTGATTGTTGTCACAGAAAGCTGATTCCCTGTTACCACTATGTGGCGCTATGACAATGAGCCAAAATGTGCATGTGGATGTAGTCAGATGAGGACTTTTATCAGGCATGAGAAATTTGGAGCAGACTGGTTAATGTACAACAAAGTTACAGCAACGGCCACATGGTTTAATAGCAAACAGCATTTTTCGCACAAATAACTTTTCATCATAAAGTCCTTAAGATGGTACATCAAGTTTGAAGTCGATCGGGTTAAAAGTGTAGGAGGAGTTCGTTAAAGTACGGTGCCTGGAAATGGACAAAAATACACCAAGGAAATCACACAAAATTCAAAATGGCTGACTTCCTGTTGAGTTTAGAGCATGGCTCCAAGAGACTTTTTTTAAAGTCTAGAGATGATACATGCGCCTCCCAAATTTCATACATCTAGGTAAAACGTACTACAGGGGCTGCTTTGTTAAAATTTTGTAGGCGGCGCTATAAAGCCCCCTTCCCACACCCAGTGGTGCCCTTTTAACGATTGTGCAGTGTTTCATCACTTTTAAGCAACCCTAGCCTCTCAAAAAAAACTTCCTGTTTCAAGGTGAACAAAACGTTGCTACGGCAACGCCATTTCGCGAACACTCAAAACCTTTGCTGTCTGTCATCATGAACATCTCGCCATGTTTGTCACCAGATTTGAGGTGGATGTGTTTAATCTGCTACGAGCAGTACGCCAAAATATAGCAGCTGTTACTTCCTGCTGCCACTAGGTGGAGCTATGAGTATGATTCACAATTGAAATGTAGCTGTCGTCAGGACTGGACGCTCATCAAACTTGTGAAATTTGTTAAAGGTCTGACCATCTGGAGTGAAGTTACAACAGTTTATATTTTAATGGCGACTCATCAAAATTCGCCATTCCGCCGCGGCGCCGCCCTTCGGCGTAGCCTCACAGTCTTCATAGCAGAGCTTCATCAACATCTTAAGGCTTTTCTGACCTAAATTGAGGTGGATCTGAGTAATATGTGAGGCAGAGTACATCAACATGCAAAACATAACATTTCCTGTTGGCAGGAGGTGGCGCTATGACGGTCAGCCATGTGGATGTCGTCAGGCGTGGACTTTTATCGGACATGAGATCTTTGGAGCAGATTAGACCATGTACCACAAAGTTACAGCAACTTCCTGTTTTTGGGCGAAAAGTGCTTTTTCGGCGCCACGCCACGGCCACATGGTTTGACAGAACAGGAATCTACGAATAACTTTTCATCACTAAGGTCTGACCAAATTTGAAATAGATCGGGTCAGATCTGTAGGAGGAGTTCGTTACGGTGCCTGGAAATGGCCTAAAAAACCCCAAAACCACACATTCAACGCTAAATACCTCACTTCCATCTTAGTATTATCTCAATGTACTGAAACAAATGTAAATGTGTCTCCAAAAGGCAATTTATTATTTTGGCCAGTAAAAAATACGCTTGGCCGGTGAGTCAAAAAGTTAACTTGGAGCACAGGATATGAGACTCGGTATCGCCCACTGACCTGGATGGATCACAGCGACCAGTCCGCCCAGGGACTCGGTCCCCCAGCGGCCGTGGAACTGAGAGTCCACGTCCAAACAGAAGATGTAGTCGGTGTGGTTACGAAGATGCTCCTCTATCAGCATCTGGATGAGCTCCATCCTTCGAGCAGAGATCTCCTGCCAACGATTGGAGCTGGGCACCGAACGCACCGTCAGCTGGAGGAGGAAGAGGAGTCGTTGGATATCAAACAACCTGCTTCATCTCTGGAAACAAACCGGAGCTCCAAACGGGTCGACGAGTTTAAGAGCAGAGATCAGTGTGAATGTGTTGCATTTGCACGACAGTTTACCTGTCTGCCGGCGGCCATTTTGACTCGGGGGACCTCATTCGGCCGGTCGGTGAACACGTAAACATGCACCTTGAAACCAACAAAGAAGTGTTGCTCTGCCGTCTCCAGGAACTTTTTCAGGAACATGATGTACCTGAAGGTCAGAGGGGTCACCTCTAAATTCAAGGTCAAAGCCGAGATGCTGCGTTCAGGATGGCACGGAAAGCACAGCGTTGTGATTTCATACTTACTTCCCAACAGCGAACACGGTAGCCGCGATGCTGATGTTCTTTGACTTGTAGATGCTGTCGAGCAGAACCGGGTTAAAGGATCCCTCCCAGACAACAGGAGCCAACCAGGGCGTCACCGTCACCACGTCGGAACGACTACGGTGAAAAACAGGGAATGACATCATTCACAAACAAACAAACAAACAAAAGAAATAACAGTGAATGATACTCACCCCTGTATGATGCTTGGCTGCTTGTACTGCAGACTGAAACACAAACAGTTTCCTCATTAGTGCTGTTAGCACTTTTAGCCTTTGAAGCAAACCAACCTACCAGAGCTAACAGCATGTGTCAAACTCAAGGCCTCCGGGCCAAATCCGGCCCAGCGCCTCATTTTATGTCTACGGGAGAAAAGCTGAGAGAAGATGAAAATCAATCAGAGCCACTGATCCAACGTCGGCCATAGCCGGTACAACCATCTGGACCGTCCTGAAGAAGAAAGAAACCACCGGTGTACCGAGCAACAGACGGAGAACCGGTAGACCGAGGAAACATCAGCAGCTGATGACAGAAACACTGTGAGAGCTGTAAAGAAAAACCCTAAAACAGCCGTCAGGGACGTCAGCAACAACCTCCAGAGGGAGGAGTGAAGGAATCCCAATCCACCGTTCACAGAGGACTTCAGGACCTAAAGGACAGAGACTCCACCAGGAGAGGACAACCACTCATTATCAATAAGAAGAGGAAGGACAGACTGGAACCAGACTACAAGGACAGAGACTCCACCAGGAGAGGACAACCACTCATTAGCAATAAGAAGAGGACGGACAGACTGGAACCAGACTACAAGGACAGACTGGAACCAGACTACAAGGACACCAGGAGAGGACAACCACTCATTATCAATAAGAAGAGAAAGGACAGACTGGAACCAGACTACAAGGACACCAGGAGAGGACAACCACTCATTATCAATAAGAAGAGAAAGGACAGACTGGAACCAGACTACAAGGACAGAGGCTCCACCAGGAGAGGACAACCACTCATTATCAATAAGAAGAGGAAGGACAGACTGGAACCAGACTACAAGGACAGAGACTCCACCAGGAGAGGACAACCACTCATTATCAATAAGAAGAGGAAGGACAGACTGGACCCAGACTACAAGGACAGAGGCTCCACCAGGAGAGGACAACCACTCATTATCAATAAGAAGAGGAGGGACAGACTGGAACCAGACTACAAGGACACCAGGAGAGGACAACCACTCATTATCAATAAGAAGAGGAGGGACAGACTGGAACCAGACTACAAGGACACCAGGAGAGGACAACCACTCATTATCAATAAGAAGAGGAGGGACAGACTGGAACCAGACTACAAGGACACCAGGAGAGGACAACCACTCATTATCAATAAGAAGAGGAAGGACAGACTGGAACCAGACTACAGATCATCTTCATTGATGATGGATCACATGATGGCAGCAGCTACATGAAGTCAGAGGTCTACAGAAACATTTAGTCTGACAGTTTAAAGAGAGATGAACCAAACTGATCAGGAGATCCAGACAACGAGCCAAAACCCCCTGAAGAAGAGGAAGGTTTTAGACTGGACCAGTCCACCTGCAGACTGGAACCCTGTTGATCAGCATTTTACCTGCTGAAGAAGAAACAAACAGCTACTGAAAGAGGCTGTGGAGAAAGACTGGAAAAGCACCACAGAAGAAGAAATGGAGGATACAAACAGTGAAAATGAAGTCAGTTGATGTCCATGCTGAGAGACTGACGAGGACGGAGGTACTCACTGGTCAGGAGCCACCAGGTGGAAGTCAGATCTCACAGGGATGGCAATAGCAGGAGATCTGCAGAATAATATATATACATATATACACATACATATATACATACATATACATATATATATATATATATATACACACACACACACACATTAACTGGGATCACCTGGCTGGTTTTCCTGACCAATCTAACCCTGCTGCTTATTATGATTATTATTATCATTATGTGTTTATATGATTTATGTGAGATCAGTAAAGTTGTCTATATGTAGAGAGATCAGTGTCTGTTAATGTAGATCTCTACAGCTGTCACCAGGTGATCTCACCTGAACCTAAACTTTATTACAGTTACACACACACACACACACTTATAGATCGATAGATAGGCAATCCAGAATTAATAGTAAAGATATCCACATTTACACTAGTCAATTACACTAGAACGTTCTTGTTCCAGATATCTATAACCTCATTGTGACTCGTCATAATTGCATTTTTACAAGTCAGACTTATATTATATAAAATGTGTAATTCAGTTGTGACTATCCTAAATTACAGTTACAGATATCTATAAACCGATTCTGGCTAGTCAGAGCTGTTGTCATGACGATGCTCATCAAGGCTTCCGATTGGATATCAGCCCGTCAAACCGTCTGAACAGAAGCTTTCACCGACTCTGACAGTTCGGCAAAGATATTGACAGATTTAAACTTCTGGATCAATAAGTGATCAGAGAAACGTAGTTAGAACACCACCGAGGTCTCTAACCGTAGTGAGGTAGAACCAGCTCCAAGCTCACTGATCATGAATTGATCCCGACCAGCCGTCCTCCCAGCTGGACTCAGGGACCGCTGTGGACCAGATAGGTAGACCATGACATGAAATAGGAGGAATGTGGGTCCAGCCAGAGCTGTGGTAGTAATTTACTGCTTATTGTAGTGTATTGAGACTGTCTGAAGTCCAGATACAGATATCTACGTCACTGACTGACGAGTCATAACTCAGCTGCAGATATCTGTAACGACTAACACATTGACAACATATGAATTGTACAAGTCTAAAGGTGATTATAGATATCTTGAACAAGAGCTGTGACTAGTCAAATGACGCTGCAGATATCTCAAGAATATTGATAACGGAGGGCGGTGGTTTGTGATAGACAGCAGCGTGGAGCTGATACGATACTGATCTGAAGTCTGACTGACCGGCTCTCTCTGACGCCGTCCTGCTCGAAGCTCACCACTCTGCAACAAACACCAACATCAGTCAGTCAATAAAAATGACCTGTTAATACATGTTGACAAAGGTTTATAACACACTATGTGAAGAAAAGTGAAGCAACCAGTGTGCTACAGTTACCCTATGGGGCTTTTATTTTGGAAAAACAAGTCTCATCCTGAGCTTCCTGTTAGGACTGAATATAAACTACAGTACATATATGACATATGGAATATATTAAAAATATATAATAAATGAAATACACAACATATTAAAAATAAAACATTATTAAATATAATATATTGAATACAAAATATAGTACATACATGATATATTAAATATAAAATATATAATACATGAAATTTAAAACATGACTAAATATCTAATATATTGAATATAGATATATATATATATCATGTCAGTATATAGTACATGGTTGATATATTAATAGAAAACTATAAACATATATAATACATTAAAAATAAAACATTATTAAATATATAATATGCTAATTTGTTGTGTTACCTGTAGGACTGGGAGAAGTAGCAAAACAGCACTCTGTGGGTTTGAACACAATCATCAGTGATCAATAAGACGTGATCAGATCATATTTATCATATTTACATCGTTAATGAGCTGCATTCATTTCTCTTTAATCTGATGAAGCCCTTTGATTGGCTGTTTATTAGTGAAATGCACCTTGGGAGTTGTAGTTACTATTCACCTTCAAGTGTTTGTGTCCAAAAGCTTCTTGTACTTTTTCTTTTTATCAGATGTAAAACTTGTACAGTAGTAGTTGTATTTGTAGTAGTACTTGTATATGAACTTACCCCAGTAGTAGTAGTAGTAGTAGTAGTAGTAGTAGAAGTACTCACCCCAGCAGCAGAAGTGACAGCAGAATTACAGTCACAACTTTACTGTTGACGAGTTGCATCTCACAGTCTGAGTCAGACCAGAACAGTCCTGATCCACACGGTAAAAATCCTTAATCCAGACCAGATCCACTGAGTCCACATCCAGCAGGTATGAGCTCCTCTGTGCCTTTGGGACGCAGTCAGTGTTCGTTAGTCCTGGTCGTGGCTCCGGTCAGATGACCAATGGAAAGCTTCCAGAGATTAATGAGCTCTGACGGGAAACAAACAAGGCGTCAAATGGAACAAAACCACCACGAAGACCATTTCTCATCTGACCATGTCTCTGTGTTTACACCCTTCATAGCTGCAATGTTGACATATTTCTATTATTATCTTAAGTTGACTCTCCTAATCTGCACATACTGTGTGTACATACATGCGTATGTGATGTAAGTGTGTGCTTCCTATGTAAATAAAGTCCTGTGAATAGAAGCTGAAGTGACGGAGAGACAGAGGCGGGCGTGGTGAAGACAAACAGATAACATCAGTGTATTGATCCGTCAGTATAAAGCTGCAGTACAGAGTCCTGAGAGGGTCAAACTGGAGACGTGACGTCGACACACTGTTGACAGACGATCCCTGACGACTGGTGACATTTCTGGATTCATATCACTGCTGCATTAACGTGTCGGGCTGATTCGAACCACGTCATGGTGGGAGATTAATTATGTGGCCCACGAGGGCTGGCAAAGAATATATTATGTTAATCATACAATTCTATGCTGCTAAAAGTATGGTGTCCATAAACTACATGTCCCACAATGCATCTTGATTCTGTTGCGCAGTGAAGCCTCTCAGTATCACCAGCTGCCAGCAGCGGTGCGGTGCTGCCATCTTAGCGACCTCGGCGCTATATTTAGCGACTCCTCGGACCCTCTGGTGACTTTCAAAGAAGCGACGAGCCACAAATCTGCCGACGGTTCCTGGTGATACTGGAGACTTTTGGAGACTCGGTGAGAGTCGGCGTCGTTCTAGAAATTAAAAACCTCTCAGTAACTAAGGCCTCCAGAGTGTCTCTCCTGGGTCCCTGGTGCTGGTCCCAGGCCCGGATGAAGGAGGAGGGTTGGAATAGTGGCATTAAAAAAGCAGGAACCAACAGAAGAAAGTTGGTTTGTAGTTCTAAACATACTGAGAGTGTTTTAAATCACTGTGTCTTCACAGCTAGTTATTCAATAAATTATCACTAAAACTAATAAGAATCAAATGCAGAGGCTCTTTTGTGATATGATCACCAGTAGATATATTTATATAGTCTTACAGTTACTTTGAGGGGAACCACGATGCTGCTGTGGACCGGGATCAAACTGAGTCTGACCCCCTCTGACCTAGAGCACTCAGAGGATGGTTTGTGGCCTCAGAATGTATTTCCTAGCTACTACTACTACTACTACTACTACTACTACATCCTGGTAACTAGAGACCTAGAGCACTCAGAGGATGGTGTATTTCCTAACTACTACTACTACTACTACTACTACTACTACTACTACACCATCCTGGTAACTAGAGACCTAGAGCACTCAGAGGATGGTGTATTTCCTAGCTACTCTGACTCCTACTACTACTACTACTACTAATACTACTACTACTACATCCTGGTAACTAGAGACCTAGAGCACTCAGAGGATGGTGTATTTCCTAGCTACTCTGACTCCTACTACTACTACTACTACTACTACTACTACTACTACTACTACTACATCCTGGTAACTAGAGACCTAGAGCACTCAGAGGATGGTGTATTTCCTAGCTACTCTGACTCCTCCTACTACTACTACTACCACTACTACTACTACGACTACTACTACTAATACTGCTACTACTACTACATCCTGGTAACTAGAGACCTAGAGCACTCAGAGGATGGGGTCTTTCCTAGCTACTCTGACTACTACTACTACTACGACTACTACTACTACAGAGGATGGTGTCTTTCCTAGCTACTCTGACTCCTACTACTACTACTACTACTACAATCCTGGTAACTAGAGACCTAGAGCACTCAGAGGATGGTGTATTTCCTAGCTACTCTGACTCCTACTACTACTACTACAGAGGATGGGGTCTTTCCTAGCTACTCTGACTACTACTACTACTACGACTACTACTACTACTACAGAGGATGGTGTCTTTCCTAGCTACTCTGACTCCTACTACTACTACTACTACTACTACACCCCATCCTGGTAACTAGAGACCTAGAGCACTCAGAGGATGGTGTATTTCCTAGCTACTCTGACTACTACTACTACTACAGAGGATGGGGTCTTTCCTAGCTACTCTGACTACTACTACTACTACTACTACTACTACTACCACTACAGCCTGGTAACTACAGACCTAGAGCACTCAGAGGATGGTGTCTTTCCTAGCTACTCTGACTCCTACTACTACTACTACTACTACTACATCCTGGTAACTAGAGACCTAGAGCACTCAGAGGATGGTGTATTTCCTAGCTACTCTGACTACTACTACTACTACTACTACTACAGAGGATGGGGTCTTTCCTAGCTACTCTGACTCCTACTACTACTACTACTACTACTACATCCTGGTAACTAGAGACCTAGAGCACTCAGAGGATGGTGTATTTCCTAGCTACTCTGACTACTACTACTACTACTACTACAGAGGATGGGGTCTTTCCTAGCTACTCTGACTACTACTACTACTGCTACTACTACTACTACCACCACTACATCCTGGTAACTAGAGACCTAGAGCACTCAGAGGATGGTGTATTTCCTAGCTACTCTGACTACTACTACTACTACTACTACTACAGAGGATGGTGTCTTTGCTAGCTACTCTGACTACTACTACTACTACTACTACTACTACAGAGGATGGTGTCTTTCCTAGCTACTCTGACTACTACTACTACTACTACTACTACAGAGGATGGTGTCTTTGCTAGCTACTCTGACTACTACTACTACTATAGAGGATGGTGTCTTTCCTAGCTACTCTGACTACTACTACTACTACTACTACTACTACTACCAGAGGATGGTGTCTTTGCTAGCTACTCTGACTACTACTACTACTACTACAGAGGATGGTGTCTTTGCTAGCTACTCTGACTACTACTACTACTACTACAGAGGATGGTGTCTTTCCTAGCTACTCTGACTACTACTACTACTACTACTACTACTACAGAGGATGGTGTCTTTCCTAGCTACTCTGACTACTACTACTACTACTACTACTACTACTACTACTACAGAGGATGGTGTCTTTCCTAGCTACTCTGACTACTACTACTACTACTACTACTACTACTACAGAGGATGGTGTCTTTCCTAGCTACTCTGACTACTACTACTACTACTACTACTACAGAGGATGGTGTCTTTCCTAGCTACTCTGACTACTACTACTACTACTACTACTACTACTACTACAGAGGATGGTGTCTTTCCTAGCTACTCTGACTACTACTACTACTACTACTACTACAGAGGATGGTGTCTTTCCTAGCTACTCTGACTACTACTACTACTACTACTACTACTACAGAGGATCGTGTCTTTCCTAGCTACTCTGACTACTACTACTACTACTACTACTACTACTACTACTACAGAGGATGGTGTCTTTCCTCGCTACTCTGACTACTACTACTACTACTACTACTACATCCTGGTAACTAGACCCCCTGGACTCCCTAAAGAAGGCCAATGCAATCCTTATCCTAAATTTCCCTCCGGGGATTAATAAAGGTTCATCTTATCTTATCTTAAAACTGCTGTACTGTGAATTTCTCCACTGTGGGACTAATAAAGGAATATCTTAACTTATCTTAGAGGGTTGATGACTATTAATTATTACTAATAATCTTACTTTGTTGCAGTAGAAGTAGCAGAAATGGTAGTACCTCAAACCAAGTACCTTCAGTACTTGAGTAAATGTACTTCGTTACTTTACAGAGTTGTAAAGACGGAAGTTTGTTTATGTAAAACTCTCCGTGAAGCTCCGTCCGCGGAGCGGACTGTACCAGACTTCATAGAGAAAACGCTGGATTTTAGGATTCGGCTGACCTGAGACCTTTCCCGAACTGAACCAGCTGATGTGCGGTCTGCTGGGTCACTGAAACCTGCAGCCCACCTCCACCGGAGACCCGGTCCAGGTGTGTGACGTCACACCGCCTAACAGCCGTTATTAAGGCATTACTGAACCTCTACGCGACATCTGGCCGCAACCCCGCCGGTATTTCCGCGTTTAGGCGCGCGTCCCGAGCAGACCCGACTGTCAGTCTACCGCCGAGACGAACCGGAAGAGACCCGGTGAGCCGGTACCGACACGGAGAAACACCGAGAAATACAGAAAACATCGCAGACTCACCGTGTCCGCGCGTTCACTGTCTGCGTGCTGAAACAGGAAGTGTCACAACCACCACGACAACCGACAACCTGCCTACTTCCGGTTCCCTCCGCCCCGCTGGCCCCGCCCCCGGACCTCAGGTAACACTGCAGAGCGTCAACAGGTACTGTACTACTCAACAGGGAACAACCCAGAACAACTCGTTCCAGCCCAGTCCAGTCGAGCCCAGTCCAGCTCAGTCCAGCCCAGCCCGGTCCAGCCCGGTCCAGCTCAGTTCAGCCCAGTCCTGGTCCAGTCCAGCCCTGTGCAGCTCAGCTCAGCCTCACAATAAACCTTGACAAACATACAGCAGCCTCTGTGTCGGTGTCCTGTTTGTGTCCATCTGGACCACCAGAACAGCTCCACTGTGTGCTGAAGCTGGTCTGAGATCAACTGCTGTTTGTCTCCACCTGCTGGTTGGTACAACTCACTGCAGATATGGCCTTCAGTCCTGAACTCTGTCCCAGTGTCCCCCTATGGCCTTCAGTCCTGAACTCTGTCCCAGTGTCCCCCCATGGCCTTCAGCCCTGAACTCTGTCCCAGTGTCCCCCTATGGCCTTCAACCCTGAACTCTGTCCCAGTGTCCCCCTTTGGCCTTCAGCCCTGAACTCTGTCCCAGTGTCCCCCTATGGCCTTCAGTCCTGAACTCTGTCCCAGTGTCCCCCCATGGCCTTCAGCCCTGAACTCTGTCCCAGTGTCCCCCCATGGCCTTCAGCCCTGAACTCTGTCCAGTGTCCCCCCATGGCCTTCAGCCCTGAACTCTGTCCAGTGTCCCCCTATGGCCTTCAGTCCTGAACTCTGTCCCAGTGTCCCCCTATGGCCTTCAGTCCTGAACTCTGTCCCAGTGTCCCCCCATGGCCTTCAGCCCTGAACTCTGTCCCAGTGTCCCCCTTTGGCCTTCAGCCCTGAACTCTGTCCCAGTGTCCCCCTATGGCCTTCAGTCCTGAACTCTGTCCCAGTGTCCCCCCATGGCCTTCAGCCCTGAACTCTGTCCCAGTGTCCCCCCATGGCCTTCAGCCCTGAACTCTGTCCAGTGTCCCCCCCATGGCCTTCAGCCCTGAACTCTGTCCAGTGTCCCCCCTATGGCCTTCAGTCCTGAACTCTGTCCAGTGTCCCCCCTATGGCCTTCAGTCCTGAACTCTGTCCCAGTGTCCCCCTATGGCCTTCAGCCCTGAACTCTGTCCAGTGTCCCCCCTATGGCCTTCAGTCCTGAACTCTGTCCCAGTGTCCCCCTATGGCCTTCAGTCCTGAACTCTGTCCCAGTGTCCCCCTATGGCCTTCAGCCATAACTAAATTATTTCTATTCTATTGTCATATTTAATGTCAGTAGTGAGCAGAAAGTGAGCGTTGGACAAAAATGAAAATCTAAAAATCCAGTTCACAGATTCTGAGATCAATCTCAAACTTTTTCATGTTAAGGATCCAAAATGGAGTCCAGTAGAGCCCGACCATGTTTGTAGAAGAGGGTCCAGTAGAGTCCAGACCATGTTTGTAGAAGAGGGTCCAGTAGAGCCCGACCATGTTTGTAGAAGAGGGTCCAGTAGAGCCCAACCATGTTTGTAGAAGAGGGTCCAGTAGAGCCTGACCATGTTTGTAGAAGAGGGTTCAGTAGAGTCCAGACCATGTTTGTAGAAGAGGGTCCAGTAGAGCCCAACCATGTTTGTAGAAGAGGGTCCAGTAGAGCCCAACCATGTTTGTAGAAGAGGGTCCAGTAGAGCCTGACCATGTTTGTAGAAGAGGGTCCAGTAGAGCCCAACCATGTTTGTAGAAGAGGGTCCAGTAGAGCCCAACCATGTTTGTAGAAGAGGGTCCAGTAGAGCCTGACCATGTTTGTAGAAGAGGGTCCAGTAGAGTCCAGACCATGGATGTATTAGAGGGTCCGTAGAGTCCAGACCATGGATGTATTAGAGGGTCCGTAGAGTCCAGACCGTGGATGTAGAAGAGGGTCCAGTAGAGTCCAGACCGTGGATGTATTAGAGGGTCCAGTAGAGTCCAGACCATAGATGTATTAGAGGGTCCGTAGAGTCCAGACCGTGGATGTAGAAGAGGGTCCAGTAGAGTCCAGACCGTGGATGTATTAGAGGGTCCAGCAGAGTCCAGACCATGGATGTATTAGAGGGTCCGTAGAGTCCAGACCATGGATGTAGAAGAGGGTCCAGTAGAGTCCAGACCATGGATGTATTAGAGGGTCCAGTAGAGTCCAGACTATGGATGTATTAGAGGGTCCGTAGAGTCCAGACCATGGATGTAGAAGAGGGTCCAGTAGAGTCCAGACCATGGATGTATTAGAGGGTCCAGTAGAGTCCAGACCATGGATGTATTAGAGGGTCCAGTAGAGTCCAGACCGTGGATGTATTAGAGGGTCCGTAGAGTCCAGACCGTGGATGTATTAGAGGGTCCAGTAGAGTCCAGACCTTGGATGTATTAGAGGGTCAGTAGAGTCCAGACTGTGGATGTAGAAGAGGGTCCAGTAGAGTCCACACCGTGGATGAAGAAGAGGGTCCAGTAGAGTCCAGATGTAGACATCCACGGTCTGGACTCTACTGGACCCTCTTCTACATCCACGGTCTGGACTCTACTGGACCCTCTTCTACATCCACGGTCTGGACTCTACTGGACCCTCTTCTACATCCACGGTCTGGACTCTCCTGGACCCTCTTCTACATCCACGGTTGTGTCCTGTGCTGTCAGTAAATAGCTCCATGCTACTGGCTCTGCTAGCTACTGGCTCTGCTAGCCTCTAGCACTGCTAGCTATCAGCTCTGCTAGCTACTGGCTCTGCTAGCTACTGGCTCTGCTAGCCCTAGCCCTTCTTACTTAGGGCTCTTCTAACTTCTTGCTCTTCTAACCTCTAGCACTGCTAGCTATCAGCTCTGCTAGTACTGGCTCTGCTAGCCTCTAGCACTGCTAGCTACGGGCTCTGCTAGCTACGGGCTCTGCTAGCTACTGGCTCTGCTAGCCTCTAGCACTGCTAGCTACGGGCTCTGCTAGCTACCGGCTCTGCTAGCTACTGGCCGATAGCTGGTTGTTTGGTAACAGAGACGTTAATCCAGGCTGACAGCAGACAGCCCATGGGGGGATTAGAAGATAATCACAGTGATCAATTACAGCCAATAGATCCATTATTCCAGCCTCATCCAGCTAGCAGGAAGCTGGTAGAAGCAGAGATGTGATATGAGCTGCAGGGCGGCGTTTCATCTCTTTGCTTCTGTTCTCTTGGGTGAGGAGGTCTGACACCGGCCACGACTCTGCTGGCTGAACACAGCGGAGATGATCAGATGATCTCTGGATACTCATCAACCAGTCACAACACCTGGATCTGATTCTGAATCAGAGACATGAGCCCTGATTGGACGCCGTCAGCGGAACGAGCAGCAGCCACTGATCTGATTTCAGCCATTTCACCTCAGTTCAGCTAAACAGACGCAGACTTCGTTAGCTAGTTAGTAAAATATATTATTAAATATTATTTGTAATAATAATAATAAGTAGAAATAATAATACTATATGAGAAATAATACAGAAGAGTTGTGTTGAAAAGACGACTGACTGACTGATGACTGTTTTACGAGATGTTTGAACATTATTTATTGGTGATAAAAACACTTTAACGTGATCGTCTCTTTGGGTTTGTTTAGAGTGATAAACTCTTAATGAGGACATTAATGAACAAACGGCTCAGATCCAACAGAAACTTTATTGGTACAAAGCATGTTAACAGCTCACAAGCACAGAGACACAGCATGGTTTTGGCACCTGGTATCAAACTGCATTCTGGGTATTTTGCAATGATTGGGGGGAGGGTAGGTAGTAGTTGTCATGGGGGCCTACAGCACATCAGCATTCAGAAACACACAAGAGAGATGATGATTGGCTGGGAAGGGTGAAATCAGAGAGAGACTGTGATTGGAGGGATTTTATAAAGGAAGGCTGGATTAGCATGTTGTCTGTTTTCTACGAGACAGTGGATCTCAGGTTCATCTTCGTCCTCCTCAAGAAAGCCTTAGACCATCTAACTGACCCTCAAAACTTCCTCAAGAACTCCTGGAGCAGATATTTGATCACATCTATCAATCTAAATGAAGTAATGAAGAAAATTCCTCCATCAGTAGATTCAGAAGGTGAAAAAGCTCGAAGTCTGTTTAAATAATCAATCATAAAATCAGTAAGTCCTCAAGTGGCCCAACTTGCTCCACCCAAGTCTTAATTTTCTTAACATGAAAACATTTCTATCACAGACAGGTTTTTATTTTTTATCACACAGCTCTACCTGGAACAGGAACTTCATCAAGGTTCATTTCTCTCCCTCAAGTACTTCTTCAACCATCTGGAAGAACCCCAAATACATCATCGAGTACTCCTGGAACCAACCCAAGGCCCCTAATTTCACCTGTATGTCCCATACAGACAAAGGCCCAGGACACATTTTACCTAGCTTAGCACAAAGACAAGAAGCAGGGTGAAGCTACTAGCCTAGCTTAGCACAAAGACTAGATGCAGGGAGAAGCTACTAGCCTACCTTAGCACGAAGACTAGAGGCAGGGGGAAGCTACTAAGATAGCTTAGCACAAAGACTACAGGCAGGGGGAAGCTACTAAGATAGCTTAGCACAAAGACTACAGGCAGGGGGAAGCTACTAAGATAGCTTAGCACAAAGACTACAGGCAGGGGGAAGCTACTAAGATAGCTTAGCACAAAGACTACAGGCAGGGGGAAGCTACTAAGATAACTTAGCACAAAGGCTTTAAGGGGATGTAAACTACTATCCTAGCTTAGCACAAAGACTGGAAGGGAAACTACTCACCTAAAGACGCCCACTCATGATCAGTGGTAAAACTGTTCTGCCATGGCTGTGCCACTGTTTTCCGATGGGGAGAGGGGCACCGCTCGGCAGCACTGCCCAGCTAAGGGGAAGCGCTATCCTTGGCGTGGCGCAACGCTCGGAACTGCCACAGTGTGCTGCGCTCATAGTTAAAATTATTTCAAAATTTGACCTTGGCTGCCGCTGACCTTTCAAAGTGCAGCCAATGAAATACCAGACTGCAACTGCTGCCTAGAAACAGTGAATGGCGTTCCTTGTACACTTTCTGATGACACATCGTACCGGCGCTGCGCTTTAACGATACATGGCTCTGAGCGTTGACTCTGGAGAAAACAGTAGTGTTGCTTCGTGTGTTACCTGAACACCTGGCTGTCTGAGCTGTGATTGGTTGTTCATGTGGATGAGCTGAAGTTTAAGGCCTCATTATAACTTCATACAATCTCTCCAATCCTATTTGTGTGATATGAGATGAAGGTCATGAGGAAAAAGGCAGAATGATTATTTTTTTTTCTTTCTTCCATCAGGCAGTTTCCTTGGTAACAGGAAGGGGTGGGGTCTGCAGGCACAGGGTTGTCCAATCACAGGCCTTGTTTGGCGAGGGAGGCAGACACCTGGCAGGAAGGGGAGGTTGTTTATTATTATGTGTGTTTGATTTTGTCTGTTTTAGGTTTGTTTTGGTGCAAACAGGTAAACGTCTCACCTGGTCGGCCAGGGTGTTGAGGGGCGGAGCTTCAGCAGCACTAGGGCTTTGGGGGGAGGAAGTGTTGCTCAGGCGAGGAGGGTAGGAGTCGGGCTGGACGACGATGTCAGCACCGTGGTCGGTTCGAGCTTTGGCGCTCTCTCTGAAGGTCAGTTTCTGACTCTCAATCTGTCAACACACCATCAGTACAAATACTGTCACATCTCACGTTCGCTCTATAATAAATAAATACTGTATATAAACAGTTATTTGCAACATATAAGGTTGATAACTTTGTGATGCAACAAAAACATTATATATAACTTCATAAATAGCTAGATGTAATGTATAACGACATACAAATAAAATACAAATATATAAATATAGATGTGAGGTGTGTAATATAAAAGATATACATGTATTTAAAGATGTATCCGACTATAACAGGTACACATGAAGAATTTAATATGAAGATAATGAAGATACACGTGTTGTTAGTTGTGGTAAGCATGTTGTTAGCATGATGTTAGCGTGTTCTTAGCATGTACCTTCTTCTTGCCTCCTCCTGGCACATGAGTGACATTCTCCAGAGACCCCACTTTAGACTGAACAGTTTTAAAATCCACCTTCTCTGATTTAATCTCCACCTTCCCTCCACCTGACGCACAAAATACAGGAAGAAATTATTATTTCATCCTCTAGACCTCCTTCCTGTCAGTAACCATATTTATGTATTTAGTGTGTGGAGCATTAAGTGGAGGCAGAATAATCCTCTGAACATGTTAGCTAACGCTGGCTAACAAGTATTGTTGTCTTGTTTTTTAACAGTAGCTGAAGAAAATCCTGGTTTCTGTCAGTCTGTCCTGTCTCTGTCTCTCCAGGATCACCAGAGTTAGTGGAGAAAGTTAACGTTAACCAATGGGACCCCCGTTTGGTTTCTAGGACCATGTTGGATCAGTGACCAGACCTCTTCCTGGAGGGTTGGTGAGGTATTTAGAGCACAGAGCGTTAAGTGGAGGCAGATTAATTCTCTGAACACGTTAGCTAACGTCTGTATAAAGTCCTAGTTTCTGTCAGTCTGTCCTGTCTCTCTCTCTCCAGGATCACCAGAGTTAGTGGAGAAAGTTAACGTTAACCAATGAGACCAGATTAGCCGACTGCTACGCTGCTGGAGGAGGAGACGGCTGGATAACGCTAGCTAGCTGGCTAGCTTGTCCAGAGACTGACTAGCTAGCTAGCTAGCTGCTCTCCTCCTGGTGAAGTAGCCTCCTAGCGGTGAGGACTGAGGCAGAGGGACCGTGACCCAGCTCTGTCTGCTGTTGGACTCATTATCTGTTGCATGGAGGAATTAGCAAGCTAAGCTAGCTAACTAGCCAGTCACTAAATGAGTCAAATTTAGCAACTCTGGTCACAGTGTAGGAAAGCACAGCGCTATCACCAGATGAGGGACAACTTTGTTCAGCTCATTTACTGTGTTTCATGACAGCATGGAGGAATTAGCAAGCTAAGCTAGCTAAGTAGCTAGCTGTTGGACCAGCGGGCTGGTGACCAATGGCAGCACTGTAAAGATAAACTGAGGGCGTATAAATCTTCAAATGTCTATAGTTAATTATCCTTCAGTAAAGTCAGTCAAAAACAAAGTCGGACAATATCAGAGAAGAGTTTCAGAGATGGAGAGAAAGGGATGCTAATAGTTTAGCTTTCTGCTAACAGCAGCCAATGGCTCACAGCTGCAGTTAATAGAAGGCTAAATATTAGCATCATTTTCTCTCCATCTTTGAAACATTTCTTTGATATTGTAGCTCTCTAGGGCCTCCAATCACAGTTTGTCATCTCAAATGTTGTGATAAGTTATCTCCGGGGCATCTTTACCCAGCCTGCACCTTGGGTCAGATCTCCTCTGGAAGATTCTGGTCTCTATGGTCCTGGCACTTAGGACTTGTTCTTGTGCTGCCATGATCAGTGCCTCTGGGCTGTCTGTCAGTCCAGCTTTGTCCAGCCATTGGTAGGTCTTTTTGATATCAGCCACTTCCTGTATCTGGTGGTGGTACATGCCGTGTAGGGGCTTGTCCCTCCATGTGGTCTCCTCATCTTCCTCAGTCTCTTCAGGTTTCTGCTGTCTGAGGCATTCACTGAGCAGTTCGTCTTTGGGGGCCATCTTCCTGATGGACTCTTGGAGTTTTGATGTTTCATCCTGGACAGTGGCTCTGATGCTCACTAGTCCTCGGCCTCCCTCTCTCTGCTTAGTGTCCAGCCTCAGGGTGCTGGACTTGGGGTGAAACCCTCTGTGCATGGTGAGGAGCTTTCCTGTCCTGATATCTGTGGCTTCTATCTCCTCCTCTGGGCAGCTGATGGTCCCAGTGGGGTATCTGATGACTGGAAGTGTGTACATGTTGATGGCTCGGACCTTGTTCTTCCCATTCAGCTGACTTCTCAGGACTTGCCGTACTCTCTGGAGGTATTTGGCTGTGGTTGACTTCCTTGCAGCCTCCTCATGATTTCCATTCTGTCCAGTCTGTGGGATACCAAGGTATTTGTAGCTGTCTTGGATGTCTCCTATCCTGCCCTCTGGTAGGTCCACCCCCTCAGTTCTGATCATCCTGCCTCTCTTTGATACCATCCGGCCACATTTGTCCAACCCGAATGACATCCCTATGTCGTCGCTGTAGATCCTGGTGGTGTGGATCAGTGAGTCGATTTCTCGCTCATTCCTAGCGTACAGCTTGATGTCATCCACGTAGAGCAGATGGCTGATTGTTGCCCCACTTCGGAAACGGTATCCGTAACCAGTCTTTGTGATGATCTTGCTGAGGGGGTTCAGGCCTATGCAGAACAGCAGTGGTGACAGTGCATCCCCTTGGTATATGCCGCACTTGATGTTAACTTGAGCGATTGGCTTGGAGTTGGACTCTAGGGTTGTCTTCCACATTCCCATTGAGTTCTTGATGAAGACTCTTAGTGTCCTGTTGATCCTGTACAGTTCCAGACATCCCAGTATCCATGTGTATGGCATTGAGTCGTAGGCTTTCTGGTAGTCAATCCAGGCAGTGCACAGGTTGGTCTGGCTGTTCTTCCAGTCTCTGTGGACTGCTCTGTCAACCAGTACCTGGTGCTTGGCTCCTCTGGTGTTACTGCCAATTCCTTGCTGTGCTTTGCTCATGCATTGAACCATATGCCTGCTCATCTTAGCCGCCATGATGCCTGACAGGAGCTTCCATGTTGTACAGAGACAGGTTACCGGTCGATAGTTGGATGGGATGGGTCCCTTCTGAGGGTCCTTCATGATTAGGACAGTCCTGCCTTCAGTCAACCACTCTGGGAGGGTCCAGCCCTCAGCAGCTGGTTCATCTGTGCTGCGAGGCGTTCATGGAGTGCTGTTAGCTTCTTCAGCCAGTATGTATGGATCATATCGGGGCCCGGTGGTGTCCAGCTCTCCATCTTTGACACTCTTTCTTGGATGTCTGTTATTGAGATGGTTACTGGTTCTTGTTCTGGGAGGCAGTCGTGGTCAGTTATTAGGTCCACTAGCCACTGGGCATCGGTGTTGTGTGATGCTTGTCTTTCCCATATGCCACTCCAGTATCTTTCCATCTCAGCTCTTGCTGGGTCTGACTGGCTGCTGTTGCTTCCCTGCCACTGAGAGTCCACCGTGGCTGGTTGAGTGGAGAACAATATATATGTGTGTGTGTGTGTGTGTGTGTGTGTGTGTGTGTGTGTCTGTGTATGTCTATGTGTGTCTGTGTGTGTCTGTGTCTGTGTATGTCTATGTGTGTCTGTGTCTGTGTATGTCTATGTGTGTCTGTGTGTGTCTATGTGTGTGTGTGTTACCTGGTTTGTGGTAGATGTTGTCTTTGGAGCCGCACTTTGATGTCACGGTAGAAAGATTCAACTTCTTATTAACAATCTGAACCTATAGACAGACAGACAGACAGACAGGTGGGAGTTAATGTCTCTGAGTCTGTGTGTATTTGAGTGTATGTGTGTGTGTGTGTTACCTTGCCCCCTCCAGGTGTGTGTTTGAGGTTCTCCGTGGATCCGACCTTTGACCTCACGTTGCTGAGGTCAGGCATGGGGTGGGAGGGGAGGGGGGGTGTCCGTCCTCGAGTGGAGCCGGGAGACCTGGGGGGTGTCCGGACCACCGCCACCTGCCGGACCACGTCATCAGAACCAGTTAAACCAGTAAAAGTGTCTGTGCACTAAGGGTATGAGTAGAAAAGACATTTTAAAGTGTCTCTACTGAGCATGTGCAGTGAGACACTAGAAACCTTCTCTGTATTTCAGCTCATCAACTTGAATTTTCATTGAAGTGGAAACTACTGGTAACCATAAATACTTTTACAAGAACTTTACCTGGTACTACTCAAACTCTCAGATATCAGTACGAGCTGGCCCTACAGACAGACAGACAGACAGACAGACAGGTAGTGAGAAAGGTGGTCAGACCTTCTTGATGTCTCTGTTTGGAGTGGAGGATCGACTGGCAGGAGAATGACTTCCTGGACTGCTGCCTCCATCTACTGACTCTGATACACAGGTGGACAGACAGGTTGAACTGGTGTAGTGTTAGTAGTAGTAGTAGTGTTAGTAGTACTAGTAGTAGTACCAACAGTAATACCTGTACTCTTGGCTGAGATGATCTTGGCAGCTCTGGTGCCCCCTGCTGACCTGGAGGCCTGAAACACAGGGGAGGGCGGGGGCAAGAGGCAAGAGTGGGGGAGGGGGGGGGGGGGGTGTTACCTGGATGTTACCTGGATGTTACCTAGATGTTACCTGGATCTTACCTGGACGTTACCTGGATGCTACCTGGATTTTACCTGAATGTTGCCTGGACGTTGCCTGGATGTTACCTGGATGTTACCTGGACGTTACCTGGACGTTACCTGGACGTTACCTGGACGTTACCTGGATGTTACCTGGATGTTACCTGGATGTTACCTGGACGTTACCTGGACGTTACCTGGACGTTACCTAGGATGTTACCTGGATGTTACCTGGATGTTACCTGGATGTTACCTAGATGTTACCTGGACGTTACCTAGATGTTACCTGGATGTTACCTGGATGTTACCTGGATGTTACCTGGACGTTACCTGGATGTTACCTAGATGTTACCTAGATGTTACCTGGATGTTACCTGGATGTTACCTAGATGTTACCTGGACGTTACCTGGATGTTACCTAGATGTTACCTGGATGTTACCTAGATGTTACCTAGATGTTACCTGGACAGGTACGGTCACATGAAGTCTGATTAAAAGGTTTTAGTTTAAAGAAAAATATGATTTTACCTTCACAGCCTCTTCTGCAGGTTCCATCACAGCTGAGGAAGAAGAAGAGGAAGGAAAGGAGAAGAAGAAGAAGGAAAAAAAGGAGGAGGAGAAAAGTAAGGAGAAGAAGAAGAGGAAGGAGAAGGAGATGAAGAAGAAGAGGAAGCAGAAGTAGAGGAAGAAGGAGAAGAAGAAGAAGAGTATTTCATATTAATCATTCATTAATTAACTGATGTGTTTCTGTTGGACGGCAGCAAACAGAAGCAGAGGTCAAAGGTCAGGGAGACAGGAAGTGAGGCTGTATTATAAACCTCATACTAGTAGTACAACCTCATACTATACTACTAGTATAACTTCATACTCTACTGGTCGTACAATCTCATACTCTACTAGTGGTACAACCTCATACTCTACTAATATGTACTGTACAGTCTCCCTCTCCTACTGTATCCCACAATGCAAATACTATATATACTACTGAAGAATAACACAGTACGCATTATGTACTGTATACTACTATATGTACTGTGTACTGCATGCTGCGTTCATCAGTACTATGTCGTAGGTAGTTTAGAGTACAGCCTGAGTATGTGTGTGTGTGTGTGTGTGTGTGTGTGGGGGGGGGGGGGGGGGTCGTGTTTCCATGACAACAATGAGGTCAAACAGAGGTCAACAGGAAGTGTCCCGTCTGTATCACTTTCAAAATAAGGAACAGAAACACCCGGAATGTTCCTCTAACATCCTGAAACATGACACAGAGGAGGTAGAAGGAGGCGCAAATAAAAGACAAAGAGGAGGGGGTGAGGAAAAGAGGAGGTAAAGAGAAGATAAATCAGAAGAGGAGGAGGTGAAGGACAAAGAGGAAGACTAAGAATGAAAAGGAATAAGGAGCAAAAGAGGAAGGAGAAGGAGGTGACGTAGTAATGGGGCAGTAAAAGATGGAGGTGAGGGAGGAGTTGGAGGTGACAGACCTTTCTTCAGAGGCGGAGGAGCACGTGTCTTCTTGGGTGGAGCAGCCTGTTTTGGAGAGGAGGAGGTGCTGGTTTTCCTTCCAGAGGCAGCTCCTGTGGGAGGACCTTTGGTTCTGGAGGAAGGAGCTGCAGCAGAAATCAAGCGTCTCTTCTCTTTGGTCAGGGGAGCGTCTGTTTTATCAGCAGGGACCTCCTGGTCTTCAGAGGATGGAGAGGCAGGAGGTGCTTGGTGGATCAGCTGCTCCTCCTTTGAAGGAGGCACTGAGCTGCTGGAAACGCTTGTTTTCTTCACCTCTGGGGAAGGGCTAGCTCCTCTGTTGTTAGGTGGAGGTATGATGGAGGAGCAGGGAGAATCCCTCCTCTCCTCCTCCATCCCTCCATCTAGCTGCTCCTCTTTTATCTTCATCACATCCGTCACCTCCTCTTCCTCAGTCATTTCTCCCTCTTCCTCCTCGTCAGCTCCTCCATGTTCCTGTTGTAATAGATTCTTCACCTCCCCATCTTTGTCTCCTTCTAGCTGCTCCTTCTCATCTGTCACCTCCTCTTGCTGTCCTTCTCCTTTTACTACCTCCTCCTCTTCGACAGCTGCTCTTTCATCAGGAGGAGGTGTGGTGGTGGAGCATGGAGTCTCCAGTTGCTCCTCTCCTTTCTCCACCACCTCCTTCTCTTTCTCTTTGTCTCCTTGCTGCTCTTCTTCCTCCTCTTTCTCCTCCTCATCCCTCCTCTCTAGCTGCTCCTCAGAGCTACTCCTCATCGGATCAACTCCATCTTGTTGCTCCTCCTGCACCTCCTCCTCCTTCATTCTAATTCCATTTGGGAGTTTATCCACAAAGCTCAAGTCGAGGTCTGAGGGGGAGGAGGACACAGGAGGAGGAGAGAAGGAGGAGGGAGGAGAGAGAGGAGAACACAGGGGGGAAGAAGGAGGAGAGAGGAGGAGGAGAGGAGAAGAGGAGAGAGAGGGGAGAGAAGGGGAGAGGAGGAAAAGGAGAGAGAGAGGAGAAGGAGGGGAGGAGAGGAGAAGGAAAGAAGAAGAAAAGGAGAAGTAGAGAGAATTAGAGAGGAGAAGGAGAGAGGAGGAGAAGGAGAGAGGAGGAGAAGGAGGAGGAGATCTGAGAACAGACACAGATTGAAGTCAATGGGCCTCCGTCAGTGTTGGTCGGTTTCATGACGTGTTTGCAGCCAATCATGTTGTTACAATCATGTTTGTTAGCGAATCAGCGCGTTCCATCAGATTACAGCCACACCCTCATTTCTCCATATAAGGAAGTTTGAGAGCAGTTAGGTCGGAGTCAGGATAGCATCCAGTTATTGCATTAATGTTTTAAAATAAACCAAATACTTTATTTCACCTTTAAAGACATCAGAGTTCGTCTCCATAGACATCAACAGAGGAAGGAAAGAACTGTGGATTCAGCTATTACAGTTCTACTTAGGACCTGATGACGGAAGTCAGGACGATCAGTGTTCGTACTGCAGCGTTGATTCACCTCTAAATAAATGATCCTGAGTTACAGAAGTCTCTTTATTGATGGAAGTCTATGGGAAAAAGTCTTTTTAGGCCCAATGACAGAAGACAGAAGTTGTAAAACCCCCGTTTGGTTTCTAGGACCATGTTGGATCAGTGACCAGACCTCTTCCTGGAGGGTTGGTGAGGTATTTAGAGCACAGAGCGTTAAGTGGAGGCAGATTAATTCTCTGAACACGTTAGCTAACGTCTGTATAAAGTCCTAGTTTCTGTCAGTCTGTCCTGTCTCTCTCTCTCCAGGATCACCAGAGTTAGTGGAGAAAGTTAACGTTAACCAATGAGACCAGATTAGCCGAAGCTACGCTGCTTTAGGAGGAGACGGCTGGATAACGCTAGCTAGCTAGCTAGCTTGTCCTGAGACTGACTAGCTAGCTAGCTTGTCCAGAGACTGACTAGCTAGCTAGCTAGCTGCTCTCCTCCTGGTGAAGTAGCCTCCTAGCGGTGAGGACTGAGGCAGAGGGACCGTGACCCAGCTCTGTCTGCTGTTGGACTCATTATCTGTAGCATGGTGGAATTAGCAAGCTAAGCTAGCTAAGTAGCAGCCGTCCGACCAGCAGGCTGGAGGCCAACGGCAGCGCTGTAAAGATAAACTGAGGGCGTATAAATCTTTGGATGTCTATAGTTAACTATCCTTCAGTAAAGTCAGTCAAAAAGAGAGTCGGACGATATCAGAGAAGAGTTTCAGAGGTGGAGAGACAGGGATGCTAATATTTAGCCTTCTGCTAACCTCCAACAGAAGGCTAAATATTAGCATCATTTCCTCTCCATCTCTGAAAGGTTTCTCTGATATTGTAGCTCTCTAGATCCTCCAATCACAGTTTGTCATCTCACATGTTGATATCTGGATTCTGGCAGCAACAACAGCAAGACGACATTTTAGATGAGTAGCTTTAACCCACTGCTAGCGTTAGCCTCCAGCTAACACTGGGACACACTGTGATGAACGAATGAACGAATTCAGGTAAGTAAATATTGATGACTTGTGGTTTGTGAATGAGGCCCATTGACTGGATATATGGTGCCTTCAGATGGTGTCCATTTTGTTTTTCTTGGTAATTTTATAATCTGTCTGATACTCATGTCTTTGAATTTATTACTTATGTTAACTAGCTAACTAGCTTGCTGGCTTGTTAGCTTGCTAGCCGACAGTAATGTGAATATTGCCGTTGCTGAGCAGCTGTTCTCCACGACTTAACCACCTGAACGGTGAACACATCGTGTTCACGACTTCCTGCGCTGTAAATATGAGCTCACGAGTTTCATCTGAAGGCACCACGATCTTAACACGTCACCATAGTAACAGTGGTTGCTAACGGAAACCGGAGGCAGCAGAGAGACTTCCTGTTTCCATCAACATTTCATCACAACAGGAACAACATGGAGGAAGGAGGAGAGGAGGAGGAGGAGGAGCAGGAGGAGAGGACAAAGAGGAGAGGAGGAGGAGGAGCAGGAGGAGGAAGACAGGATGAAGATGAGAGGAGGAGGAGCAGGAGAAGAGGAGGAGGAGGAGGACGAGAGGATGAAGACGAGAGGAGGAGGAGGAGCAGGAGGAGAGGACACAGATGAGAGGAGGAGGAGGAGCAGGAGGAGGAGGAGAGGACAAAGAGGAGAGAAGGAGGAGGAGCAGAAGGAGGAGGAGAGGAGCAGGAGGATGAGAAGCAGGAGGAGGAGGAGCAGGACGAGGAGGAGAGGATGAAGAGGATAGGATGAAGAGGAGCAGGAGGAGGAGGAGGAGGAGAAGCAGGATGATGAGGAGGAGAGGATGAAGAGGATAAGATGAGGAGGAGCAGGAGGAGGAGAAGCAGGAGGAGGAGAGAACGAAGAGGACAGGAGGAGGAGCAGAAGGAGGAGGAGAGGAGCAGGAGGATGAGAAGCAGGAGGAGGAGGAGCAGGACGAGGAGGAGAGGATGAAGAGGATAGGATGAGGAGGAGCAGGAGGAGGAGGAGGAGGAGAAGCAGGACGAGGAGGAGAGGATGAAGAGGATAAGATGAGGAGGAGCAGGAGGAGGAGAGGAGGAGGAGGAGAAAGAGGAGGAGGAGGAACAGGAGAGAAGAGGACGAGGAGGAGAGGAGGAGGAGGAGAAGGAGGAGGAGGGGGAGGAAGAGGAGAGAAGAGGACGAGCAGGGGAGGAGGAGGAGAGGAGGAGGAGGAAGAGTAGGAGACAAGATGGAGTAAAACTTTGTGATGCTCCTCCTTCCGTTGAGTGAGAACTGTGCAACTGACACCTACCTCCCAGCATGCACTGCTCTTCAGGGGCGGGGCCATCTCCAAGGGGGGCCGAGTCTCCATCCATCATCACTCCTGAGGAGAGAGGAGGAAGAGGAGAAGTGGAGAGAGGAGAGGATGATGAGGAGGAGAGGATAAGGAGGAGAGGAGGAGAGGGGAGGATGAGGAGGAGAGGATGAGGATAAGGAGGAGAGGAGAGGATGAGAATAAGGAGAAGAGGAGGAGAGGGGAGGATGAGGAGGAGAGGATGAGGATAAGGAGGAGAGGATGAGGATAAGGAGGAGAGGAAAGGATGAGAATAAGGAGAAGAGGAGGAGAGGGGAGGATGAGGAGGAGAGGATGAGGATAAGGAGGAGAGGAGAGGATGAGAATAAGGAGAAGAGGAGGAGAGGGGAGGATAAGGAGGAGAGGATGAGAATAAGGAGGAGAGGAGAGGATGAGGATAAGGAGGAGAGGATGAGAATAAGGAGGAGAGGAGAGGAGAGGAGGGAGGTGAGGAGAAGATGATGAGAGGAGAAAGGGGGGAGTCAGTGCGCATGCTCAGTGAAGGAATAAATCGTCCATGATGATGATGCAGCAACAAACACATTAAAGTCAGTTTCTATTATCAGCTACTGTCACCTCCGCCTGTCAATCACTCCTCCTCTGCTCCTCTCCACCGACCTGCAGGCTAACAGGCTAACAGGCTAACAGGCGGCGACAGAGCGGCGCGCGGAGCGGTAAAACGGGCGGTGACAGGCGGTCAAAGAGCGGAGAAATACCGCTGAACGCTTCTGCCGCTTCCCAGTCTGGAGACAGCGGAGCGGCAGAGACACGTGGAGCGGAGAGACAGACAGAGAGAGAGAGAGAGAGAGAGAGAGAGAGACAGACAGACAGATAGATAGATAGATAGATAGACAGACAGACAGACAGACAGATAGATAGATAGACAGATAGACGGACAGACAGACAGACAGACGGTAGGTTTCTGTGTCTTACCTCCTGGCTGCTGACCGTCTCTCTGCTGCTCCACCCTGCTGCCGCTCAGGGGTGGTGGTGGTGGTGGTGGTGGGGGGGGGGGCTGTTGCCATGGTAACCTGCTGCATCACCGTCCTGTAAAAGGTGCTGACAGACAGTACATTTAAAGTATTGTACTTACAGTAAGTACACTTCAGAAGTACTTGTACATTGTTTTTTTTTCCATTTTCAGTTACTCTATACTTAAAATATTTTATTTCAAATATAACTTCTTTATACATACATCCTGTTTACAGTTTTCCCATCTGAAATACTGTCAACAAACACACGATACATCATGTTATTTTGAGTATATATAGTATTAAATAACACAAGACAATGATATTTCTCTCCTTCCCATATACGTTTTTAATCTGTATGAACCAGGCTTATTGGATCAGCACATAATCAATAGTTGGGTATCGATAACATGCTGAACATGAATGATGAGTCAGTATCAGACTGTCCAGCAGGAGGCGCCGCGTCACCGTTCCTGTTGAAACCACCCACTTCCTGTCACCAGAAACCCTCCTAACTGTTTTATATCAGCACATCAGTGACCTCCATTTGTTTAATTCATGTTATATAGTATGTTAATCTTATATTACAATAGTATTTTATTATGTATTATGATCATATCATTATTTACTTAAAATGTTTTATATTTAGGTGTTCAAGCAAAAAAGGGCTGAAAAAAACCCCCAAAATGATGCGATGAAAAATGAAGTGAAAATAAATGAAGTCAAGATAAATTAAGTGATGTGAAATGAAGAGAAATGAAACAGTGAAAAGAAGTGACGCCAAGAGAAATTAAGTGAAATGAAGAGAAGTCAGAAGAAGTGACATAAAGGGAAACTAAATGAAATGACGTTTAGAGAAATGAAGTGATATGAAGGGGTTGGCGATATCGCTTCACATCATATGTTGAATTATTTCTTCTTGTATACTACAATACCCATGAGCCCCAGCAGCTGGCTCTGACAGTGGGAGTTGGCCCCTGGTAGCGTTGACTACGATGGTTCAACAGGAGTTTCACACCGTCACAAACTGTCACAAGATTTCTGCTGCTGATGAATTCATTTATTAGATATCAGACATCAGGAGACGCAGAAGGGTCACATGGAAATGTACAATATCTCCGTACACATGATTTCTTCAAGTGTCTGGTGGACAAACCAAGCGCTCCTCACCGAAACATCTCAGATTAGAAATTGATTTTATTATAAATTCAATAAAAAGAAAGTTCACGGTTTTAATTCAGCTGTTTATCAAGATTTTCCAGCTAATAAATAATGCCACTGATATTAACTTTTAGTTTAATTAACACACACACACACACACACACACACACACACACACACACACACACACACACATCCTGAGTTTCTCCTCTACACAGACCTACAGGTATTACTATACTATGGTTACTATGGTTACTGTGGTTAACTCTATGGGGCCCTAAATTGACCCCTTTACTTTAAATTAAGATTTACAATTAACTTTGCAGAGTGCAAATATGCACAATAACTATAATATTATATATATATATATATATATATATATATATATATATAAATTACATATATTATATATTATATATATATAGAATATTTTAAATATTTAAAGTACAAAAACATGCCATCAAAATATTAAAGATAAATTCTTGGATTTTGTTGTTTTTGCTGCATCCACAGAATCTGTTGTCTCAAAGTTTCTTATGATCACAAAACTACCTGTGGCCACCTGTAGCCATTGGTAGCCACCTGTAGCCACCTGTAGCCATTGGTAGCCACCTGTAGCCACCTGTAGCCACCTGTAGCCATTGGTAGCCACCTGTAGCCATTGGCAGCCAGCTGTAGCCATTGGTAGCCATGTGTAGCCATTGGTAGTCACCTGTAGCCATTGGTAGCTACCTGTAGCCATTGGCAGCCACCTGTAGCCATTGGTAGCCAGCTGTAGCCATTGGTAGCCACCTGTAGCCACCTGTAGCCATTGGTAGCCACCTGTAGCCATTGGCAGCCACCTGTAGCCATTGGCAGCCACCTGTAGCCATTGGTAGCCACCTGTAGCCATTGGTAGCCACCTGTAGCCATTGGTAGCCACCTGTAGCCATTGGTAGTCACCTGTAGCCATTGGTAGCCACCTGTAGCCATTGGCAGCCACCTGTAGCCATTGGTAGCCACCTGTAGCCATTGGCAGCCACCTGTAGCCACCTGTAGCCATTGGTAGTCACCTGTAGCCATTGGTAGCCACCTGTAGCCATTGGTAGTCACCTGTAGCCATTGGTAGCCACCTGTAGCCACCTGTAGCCATTGGTAGTCACCTGTAGCCACCTGTAGCCATTGGTAGTCACCTGTAGCCATTGGTAGCCACCTGTAGCCACCTGTAGCCATTGGTAGCCACCTGTAGCCACCTGTAGCCATTGGTAGTCACCTGTAGCCATTGGTAGCCACCTGTAGCCATTGGCAGCCACCTGTAGCCATTGGCAGCCACCTGTAGCCATTGGCAGCCACCTGTAGCCATTGGTAGCCACCTGTAGCCATTGGTAGCCACCTGTAGCCATTGGTAGCCACCTGTAGCCATTGGCAGCCACCTGTAGCCATCTTAACTCTCATGTTATGGATGTTTTCTTCTCGTGTTAGTGTGTTAGCTACAACAGTACAAGGTAACCTCTAGTTTTAGGATTATTCTGCAGCTTTTCGTTTTGCAGCAGTTCAGCAGGAAATGTTGAGACGCTGGCGGGCAACCAGCGAATGAATGTTTGAGTTTGTGCTGCAGATGAAGACTCATCAGGAGAAAGCTGTTGATCAATATTACAATAGAAATACTGATCACTAATCAATAAATAAATCACTGATTATAGAACATGAACTCAGTCCAGCTGCCTGATAGGTCACATGTCTGTGGAAGTAGCTGATAGGTCAGCACATAAAGAGGGGCGGGACCCAGAGTCAGAGTCCTGACTGACAGCTCTCCATCTGATTGGCTCCACACAATGTGTCCTGTACTGTGATTGGCTGTGTGATCTGAATCAGGTCCCAACATAACATATAGCCTCTGATTGGCCACTTCAGAGGTCAGAGGTTGGAGGACTGCTTGATGCTGTGGAAGGATACTCTGCTCGGTGAGGTGGGGAGTGATGTGGCGCGCACTGCCCGGCTCCTGAAGGAGTGGCGGTCCTGCCAACGAATCCAACGCTTCCTCACCGCAGACCGCACCTGAACACAGACAGACAGACAGTCAGTCACTCAGACAGTCAGTCAGACAGGCAGGCAGTCAGTCAGTCAGGCAGTCAGTCAGTCAGACAGGCAGGCAGTCAGGCAGACAGACAGTCAGTCAGTCAGTCAGACAGTCAGTCAGACAGGCAGGCAGGCAGGCAGACAGACAGGCAGGCAGGCAGGCAGGCAGGCAGACAGACAGTCAGTCAGACAGGCAGGCAGACAGACAGACAGACAGACAGTCAGTTAGACAGGCAGGCAGGCAGGCAGACAGACAGACAGACAGACAGACAGACAGACAGTCAGTCAGTCAGACAGGCAGGCAGATAGTAAAGTATCACGGTGTAAACATCATCATTAATTCCTCAGACCACCACCTACGGGTCCTTCACTAAAAGCTGAGGCCCCGCCCCCTTTAGGAGGAGAGAAAACTGAACGTCTCATAGACGTCAATATAATGTGATGTGTGTTTGATTGTAACTCAGACCAGTTTCTATTCATCCACAGCCCGGAGCCATGCTGGTCTGGTCTAGAGCCCGGAGCCATGCTGGTCTGGTCTAGAGCCCGGAGCCATGCTGGTCTGGTCTATAGCCCGGAGCCATGCTGGTCTGGTCTAGAGCCCGGAGCCGTGCTGGTCTGGTCTAGAGCCCGGAGCCATGCTGGTCTGGTCTAGAGCCCGGAGCCGTGCTGGTCTGGTCTAGAGCCCGGAGCCATGCTGGTCTGGTCTAGAGCCCGGAGCCATGCTGGTCTGGTCTATAGCCTGGAGCCGTGCTGGTCTGGTCTAGAGCCCGGAGCCGTGCTGGTCTGGTCTAGAGCCCGGAGCCGTGCTGGTCTGGTCTAGAGCCCGGAGCCGTGCTGGTCTGGTCTAGAGCCCGGAGCCATGCTGGTCTGGTCTAGAGCCCGGAGCCATGCTGGTCTGGTCTAGAGCCTGGAGCCATGCTGGTCTCGTCTATAGCTTGGAGCCATGACGCCAGGTTGGTCTGGTCTAGAGCCTGGAGCCATGCTGGTCTGGTCTATAGTCTGGAGCCTGACGCCAGGCTGGTCTGGTTCTATAGCTTGGAGCCATGACACCAGGCTGGTCTGGTCTATTACCTATCATCTTTTTTAGGACCTGACAGGGGACCAGATCAGAGTTCAGTGTTTTGGATTTATTGTTGGTTCAACCAACCACACAGCATCTCTGCAGCACGGCGTTATTACTGTTAGCGGTTTGCTTAAAGTAGAAGTTTGGAGACATGTTTCAACTGCTGTTTCCACGGGATTGGTTTCCCCAAAAGGGGGCATTGGCATGAGAGTCTGCTCTGGATGACATGTTGTCGGTATGATGGATACGAAAATAAAAGTGTAGAACACCAAACAGAAAGATCAATAGAAGAATAAATTACCTCGCTGTTGAGAAAACAGTAGAAAACAGAGACAAAGAAACCCTGTAGACAAACAGAGGGAGAGGGTGAGCTGCTAACGGTGCTAACGGGCTGCTTCACAGCTAATAATGTTAGCCTAGCATAGAGAGGAGGCGAACCTGAAAGGACTCCAGTATGGAGTTGAAGTAGATGAAGACGATCTGAGCGACCTCGTCTTCTCCTCCCGGATTCACAAAGAACAACATGTAGGTGATTCCTAGCAGAGGCAGCAGCACCAGCGTGGCCTTCACCGCCTTCCTGCAGGTACACAACAAATACACCACACATAGTACAAATACTGGGGCTGGGACCATCCACCTAGCTGCTGATCCACCTATCTGCTGATCCACCTATCTACTTCCACCTAGCTACCCCCCCCCCCTCCCCCACCCCACCATCTCTCCCCTTCTCTCCCCACTCTCCCCTCCCCCCCTCCCCCCCCCCCCCCCTAGCTCTTCTCTCCACCTATCTGCTTCCACCTAGCTACTGATCCACCTATCTGCTCCACTAGCTCTGCCACCTATACTATCTCTATCCACCTATCTCTCCACCTATCTGCTGTCCACTATCTGCTTCCCCTACTCTATCCACCTATCTCTACACCTATCTGCTACCACCTACTACTGACCCCTACTACCTACTCTCCACTATCTGCTCCACCAGCACGACACCAGTGCCACCACCCCCCCCCCCCCCCCCCCCCCCCCCCCCCTTTCCCTCCCCCCCCCGCTGATCCACCTATCTGCTACCACCTACTACGACCCCCCCCCACCCCCCCCCCCCACCACCATCCACTATCTCTTCCACCTACTACTTCCACCTACTACTGATCCACCTACACTATCCACCTCCTCCACCTTCTCTCCACCTACTCTTCCACCTACTCTCCACCTACTACTTCCACCTCTGCTTCCACCTATCTTTCCACCTGCTATTATCATCTATCTGCTCCACCTTTTTTTTTACACTCTCACCTTACTTCACCTCTCTATAACTACTTCCACCTAGCTACTGATCACCTATCTATGATCCACCTATCTGCTGATCCACCTAGCTATTGATCACCTATCTGCTGATCCACCTAGCTACTGATCCACCTATCTGCTGATCCACCTATCTGCTGATCCACCTATCTGCTGATCCACCTAGCTATTATCCACCTATCTGCTGATCCACCTATCTGCTGATCCACCTATCTGCTGATCCACCTAGCTACTGATCCACCTAGCTATTGATCCACTACTGCTGATCCACCTAGCTATTGTATCTAGCTACTTCCACCTAGCTGCTTCCACCTAGCTATTATCCTAGCTACTGATCCACCTAGCTATTGATCATCTATCTGCTGATCCACCTAGCTATTGATCATCTAGCTGCTGATCCACCTAGCTACTGATCCACCTAGCTGCTGATCCACCTAGCTATTGATCATCTATCTGCTGATCCACCTAGCTACTGATCCACCTATCTGCTGATCCACCTATCTGCTGATCCACCTAGCTATTGATCATCTAGCTGCTGATCCACCTAGCTACTGATCCACCTAGCTGCTGATCCACCTAGCTATTGATCATCTAGCTACTGATCCACCTAGCTGCTGATCCACCTAGCTATTGATCATCTAGCTACTGATCCACCTAGCTATTGATCATCTATCTGCTGATCCACCTAGCTGCTGATCCACCTAGCTATTGATCATCTAGCTACTGATCATCTAGCTACTGATCCACCTAGCTATTGATCATCTAGCTACTGATCCACCTAGCTATTGATCATCTATCTGCTGATCCACCTATCTGCTGATCCACCTAGCTATTGATCATCTATCTGCTGATCCACCTAGCTGCTGATCCACCTAGCTATTGATCATCTATCTGCTGATCCACCTAGCTACTGATCCACCTATCTGCTGATCCACCTATCTGCTGATCCACCTATCTGCTGATCCACCTAGCTATTGATCACCTATCTGCTGATCCACCTAGCTGCTGATCCACCTAGCTATTGATCATCTATCTGCTGATCCACCTAGCTACTGATCCACCTAGCTATTGATCATCTAGCTACTGATCCACCTAGCTGCTGATCCACCTAGCTATTGATCATCTATCTGCTGATCCACCTAGCTACTGATCCACCTAGCTATTGATCATCTAGCTACTGATCATCTAGCTACTGATCCACCTAGCTACTGATCCACCTAGCTATTGATCATCTAGCTACTGATCATCTAGCTACTGATCCACCTAGCTATTGATCATCTAGCTACTGATCAACAACACCCCCCACACCCGCTCCACCTATCTGCTGATCCACCTAGCTATTGATCATCTATCTGCTGATCCACCTATCTGCTGATCCACCTAGCTGCTGATCCACCTATCTGCTGATCCACCTAGCTACTGATCCACCTAGCTATTGATCATCTATCTGCTGATCCACCTAGCTACTGATCCACCTAGCTATTGATCATCTATCTGCTGATCCACCTAGCTATTGATCATCTAGCTACTGATCATCTAGCTACTGATCCACCTAGCTATTGATCATCTATCTGCTGATCCACCTATCTGCTGATCCACCTAGCTACTGATCATCTATCTGCTGATCCACCTATCTGCTGATCCACCTAGCTATTGATCATCTATCTGCTGATCCACCTAGCTACTGATCCACCTAGCTATTGATCATCTATCTGCTGATCCACCTAGCTATTGATCATCTATCTGCTGATCCACCTAGCTACTGATCCACCTAGCTGCTGATCCACCTAGCTATTGATCATCTATCTGCTGATCCACCTAGCTACTGATCCACCTAGCTACGACCCCCACTGATCCACCTAGCTGCTGATCCACCTAGCTATTGATCATCTATCTGCTGATCCACCTAGCTACTGATCCACCTAGCTACGCCCCGTGATCCACCTAGCTACTGATCCACCTATCTGCTGATCCACCTAGCTACTGATCCACCTAGCTATTGATCATCTATCTGCTGATCCACCTAGCTGCTGATCCACCTAGCTATTGATCATCTAGCTACTGATCCACCTAGCTGCTGATCCACCTAGCTGCTGATCCACCTAGCTATTGATCATCTATCTGCTGATCCACCTAGCTACTGATCCACCTAGCTACTGATCCACCTAGCTACTGATCCACCTAGCTATTGATCATCTATCTGCTGATCCACCTATCTGCTGATCCACCTAGCTACTGATCCACCTAGCTATTGATCATCTATCTGCTGATCCACCTAGCTGCTGATCCACCTAGCTATTGATCATCTATCTGCTGATCCACCTAGCTACTGATCCACCTATCTGCTGATCCACCTAGCTACTGATCCACCTAGCTACTGATCCACCTAGCTATTGATCATCTAGCTACTGATCATCTAGCTACTGATCCACCTAGCTATTGATCATCTAGCTACTGATCATCTAGCTACTGATCCACCTATCTGCTGATCCACCTAGCTATTGATCATCTAGCTACTGATCATCTAGCTACTGATCCACCTAGCTATTGATCATCTATCTGCTGATCCACCTAGCTGCTGATCCACCTAGCTGCTGATCCACCTAGCTGCTGATCCACCTAGCTATTGATCATCTATCTGCTGATCCACCTAGCTACTGATCCACCTAGCTGCTGATCCACCTATCTACTGATCCACCTATCTGCTGATCCACCTAGCTACTGATCCACCTAGCTGCTGATCCACCTATCTGCTGATCCACCTAGCTACTGATCCACCTAGCTGCTGATCCACCTATCTACTGATCCACCTAGCTACTGATCCACCTAGCTATTGATCATCTATCTGCTGATCCACCTAGCTACTGATCCACCTAGCTGCTGATCCACCTAGCTACTGATCCACCTAGCTGCTGATCCACCTAGCTACTGATCCACCTAGCTACTGATCCACCTAGCTACTGATCCACCTATCTACTGATCCACCTATCTACTGATCCACCTAGCTGCTGATCCACCTAGCTACTGATCCACCTATCTACTGATCCACCTATCTACTGATCCACCTATCTGCTGATCCACCTATCTGACTGATCCACCTACTCACTGCTGATCCACCTAGCTACTGATCCACCTAGCTGCTGATCCACCTAGCTGCTGATCCACCTAGCTATTGATCATCTAGCTACTGATCCACCTATCTACTGATCCACCTATCTGCTGATCCACCTATCTGCTGATCCACCTATCTACTGATCCACCTATCTGCTGATCCACCTAGCTACTGATCCACCTAGCTACTGATCCACCTAGCTGCTGATCCACCTAGCTATTGATCATCTATCTGCTGATCCACCTAGCTACTGATCCACCTATCTACTGATCCACCTAGCTACTGATCCACCTAGCTACTGATCCACCTAGCTACTGATCCACCTAGCTACTGATCCACCTAGCTACTGATCCACCTCGCTATTGATCATCTATCTGCTGATCCACCTAGCTACTGATCCTCCTACCACCAGCTACTGATCCACCTAGCTATTGATCATCTATCTGCTGATCCACCTAGCTACTGATCCACCTAGCTATTGATCATCTATCTGCTGATCCACCTAGCTACTGATCCACCTAGCTACTGATCCTCCTAGCTACTGATCCACCTAGCTACTGATCCTCCTAGCTACTGATCCACCTAGCTATTGATCATCTATCTGCTGATCCACCTAGCTACTGATCCACCTAGCTGCTGATCCACCTAGCTATTGATCATCTATCTGCTGATCCACCTAGTCTACTGATCCACCTATCTACTGATCCACCTAGCTGCTGATCCACCTAGCTACTGATCCACCTAGCTGCTGATCCACCTAGCTATTGATCATCTATCTGCTGATCCACCTATCTGCTGATCCACCTAGCTATTGATCCACCTAGCTGCTGATCCACCTAGCTATTGATCATCTATCTGCTGATCCACCTAGCTACTGATCCACCTATCTGCTGATCCACCTCCTAGCTACTGATCCACCTAGCTATTGATCATCTATCTGCTGATCCACCTAGCTACTGATCCACCTAGCTATTGATCATCTATCTGCTGATCCACCTAGCTACTGATCCACCTAGCTACTGATCCACCTAGCTACTGATCCACCTAGCTACTGATCCACCTAGCTACTGATCCACCTAGCTATTGATCATCTAGCTGCTGATCCACCTAGCTACTGATCCACCTAGCTACTGATCCACCTAGCTATTGATCATCTATCTGCTGATCCACCTAGCTACTGATCCACCTATCTACCGATCCACCTAGCTACTGATCCACCTAGCTATTGATCATCTATCTGCTGATCCACCTAGCTACTGATCCACCTAGCTATTGATCATCTATCTGCTGATCCACCTAGCTACTGATCCACCTAGCTACTGATCCACCTACTACTCCACCTACATCTACTGATCCACCTAGCTACTGATCATCTATCTCTGCTGATCCACCTAGCTACTGATCCACCTAGCTATTGATCATCTAGCTACTTCCACCTATGCTGATCCACCTAGCTACTGATCCACTCCACCACAACATCTATCTACCGATCCACCTAGCTACTGATCCACCTAGCTATTGATCATCTATCTGTCCACCTGCTGATCCACCTAGCTACTGATCCACCTAGCTATTGATCATCTATCTGCTGATCCACCTAGCTACTGATCCACCTAGCTACTGATCCACCTATCTACTGATCCACCTAGCTGCTGATCCACCTAGCTATTGATCATCTATCTGCTGATCCACCTAGCTACTGATCCACCTATCTGCCACCTATCTCTGATCCACCTATCTGCTGATCCACCTAGCTGCTGATCCACCTATCTACTGATCCACCTAGCTACTGATCCACCTAGCTATTGATCATCTATCTGCTGATCCACCTATCTACTGATCCACCTAGCTGCTGATCCACCTATCTGCTGATCCACCTAGCTGCTGATCCACCTATCTACTGATCCACCTAGCTGCTGATCCACCTAGCTATTGATCATCTATCTGCTGATCCACCTAGCTACTGATCCACCTATCTACTGATCCACCTAGCTGCTGATCCACCTAGCTATTGATCATCTATCTGCTGATCCACCTAGCTACTGATCCACCTATCTGCTGATCCACCTATCTACTGATAGGGAAAAGGTCCAATAGAAGGTTAATAAAGTCAGAAAATGTGCCTGAAAAAGATTTTAAAAATGTGAAACAATATCTGAAAAATATCAAAAAAGTCCAAAAACAGAGTTAAAAAAAGTTTTTAAAAAGTTTAAAAAAGTCTGAAAAAAAGTAAAAAAAAAAAAGTCCCAAAAATGTCTGAAGAAAGCCTGAAAAATGACCAGATACCAAGAACCGCCCACCAGCCAAGGCCCAGCCAGTAGGAACGCTCTCTCTCTGAAATGACCTGTGATTGGTCAAAGTCTGCCATCACGGTCTGGATCATTTAAACCCTGAAAAACGATGAGGAGGAGCAGAAGTCTGGTTTTCTCTCAGAACTCAAATCACAATAAGCTGAAAGGTTATTATGGGATTTTAACCCGGTGATGCTGAAAACATTCTGCCTCCTGCAGCTTTAAGACGCCGATAGCGTCCGATGTGACACATTGTCCCATTGTGCTTTTACCTGTTGGTCCACCTGTTTTAACGGTACTTCCTGTGTTGGGGCTCGTACCTGTACTGGATGGTCTCTGAGGTGGTTGATGCCCTCAGTTTGGTCATCAGGATCCGAACAATGTTGAACAGGAAGACAAAGTTGATCTGAGGAGGAGAAGAGATGGAGGCGGGGTTAAGCCTCATCTATAGTTGCTGTAGTGAAGCCGCTGTGGCGTGTGTGCGCCAGAAAATGAGGTCATCGCGGCTTCCGCGTGGCGAGCAAAGGCTCTGCAAGATGACGCGCCGCTCGTTCGTTCTGTTTGTGATTCAGCGCCGCCTGCACACGATGCACTCTTTGTTTCAACATGGACGCCTTGGAGGGTTTAGTGTTTCGTTGCAGGGACTTTTACTTTGTAGAATCTCTAAATGAATGCAGTAAAAATCTTATATGTTCAGCATGTATGTAGTCAGAGATGTCCTGAAGTCAAATATATTAGGATCATTGTCAGGAATTATTGATTACAGTTTTTATCAGCAACCCAGAAATGAAAGAATAAAGACGTTTATAAAGTCGCTGTTCCGAGCTGGATCACAAAGCCTCTGAAGGAAATACGCTCGCCTCATCAGACAGCTACGGCAGTGATGAAGCAGCTGTACATTAAAATAAATCTCTACGACACAGCGGCCCTGAAGTATTCGAAAAATAGTAATTAGAGTAATTTCCTGTCGTATACGACAGCGGCGAAATAGGGGGTTCAGGTGGATTGAGACGTGGCGCAGGGTCATGTTTTAATGCATGGCAGCGTGTCGGGAACGAGTCCTAACACCTAGAG
>CAMQGK010000567.1:29220000-29235000 GCA_947000775.1 Pterois miles | reverse complement strand
CTACGTTCGCCTTTGTGCTTCTACGTTAGCCTTTGTGCTACTACGTTAGCCTTTGTGCTACTACGTTAGCCTTTGTGCTACTACGTTAGCCTTTGTACTACTACGTTAGCCTTTGTGCTTCTACGTTAGCCTTTGTGCTACTACGTTAGCCTTTGTGCTTCTACGTTAGCCTTTGTGCTACTACGTTAGCCTTTGTGCTTCTACGTTAGCCTTTGTGCTTCTACGTTAGCCTTTGTGCTACTACGTTAGCCTTTGTGCTACTACGTTAGCCTTTGTACTACTACGCCTTTGTGTTGCTGCAGACACACAGACAGGTTACCTGAGTCTCATGAAGAGGGTGAAGGCGAGCAGCAGAGCACCCAGAGAGATGCAGTGACCGAGGTAGTTGATGATCACAGCGACCTGATAGTGAACTTTACTCTTCCTCTGAACAGGAGACACACAGCAGTTAGTTTTCTGTTAGTTTCTTCAACCAGTTAGAAAATAAAATCTCAGCCGTTACTTCAACCGTTTTTTAATGTAACTTGACAATAAAACATGTTGGCAACATTGAATTTGTTCACCTTTAAACTCTCTGAAGAAACAACATCAGTGAGGTTTTAATTTCATGTTCCAACAGCTCAACATGCTCCACTTCTACACAGTACAGAACCTGTTTGGTTCCCTGCAACTAATCCCCAGACCCCTACAACCAATCCCCAGACCCCTACAACTAATCCCCAGACCCCTGCAACTAATCCCCAGACCCCTACAACCAATCCCTAGACCCCTACAACTAATCCCCAGACCCCTACAACTAATCCCCAGACCCATACAACTAATCCCTAGACCCATACAACTAATCCCTAGACCCCTACAACTAATCCCCAGACCCCTACAACTAATCCCTAGACCCTACAACTAATCCCTAGACCCCTGCAACTAATCCCCAGACCCCTACAACTAATCCCTAGACCCCCCTACAACTAATCCCCAGACCCCTGCAACTAATCCCCAGACCCCTACAACCAATCCCCAGATCCCTGCAACCAATCCCCAGACCCCTGCAACTAATCCCCAGACCCCTACAACTAATCCCTCGACCCCTACCAGTTGTCCCTAGACCCCTACAACTAGTCCCTAGACCCCTACAACTAATCCCTAGACCCCTACACCAAATCCCTAGACCCCTACAACTAGTCTCCAGACCCCTACAACTAGTCCCCAGACCCCTACAACTAATCCCCACCCCTACAACTAGTCCCCAGACCCCTACAACTAATCCCTAGACCCCTACAACTAATCCCTAGACCCCTACAACTAATCCATAGACCCCCTACAACTAGTCCCCAGACCCCTACAACTAATCCCTAGACCCCTACAACTAATCCCCAGACCCCTACAACTAATCCCTAGACCCCTACAACTAATCCCTAGACCCCTACAACTAATCCATAGACCCCCTACAACTAGTCCCCAGACCCCTACAACTAATCCCTAGACCCCTACAACTAATCCCCAGACCCCTACAACTAGTCCCCAGACCCCTACAACTAATCCCTAGACCCCTACAACTAGTCCCCAGACCCCTACAACTAATCCCTAGACCCCTACAACTAGTCCCCAGACCCCTACAACTAATCCCTAGACCCCTACAACTAATCCCTAGACCCCTACAACTAATCCCCAGACCCCTACAACTAGTCCCCAGACCCCTACAACTAATCCCCAGACCCCTACAACTAGTCCCCAGACCCCTACAACTAATCCCTAGACCCCTACAACTAATCCCTAGACCCCTACAACTAATCCCTAGACCCCTACAACTAGTCCCCAGACCCCTACAACTAATCCCTAGACCCCTACAACTAATCCCCAGACCCCTACAACTAATCCCTAGACCCCTACAACTAATCCCTAGACCCCTACAACTAATCCCTAGACCCCTACAACTAATCCCTAGACCCCTACAACTAATCCCTAGACCCCTACAACTAATCCCCAACCCATACATCTAATCCCTAGACCCCTACAACTAATCCCCAGACCTCTGTACCTGAATATTTATGCAACCTTTCTTTTGTCTTCAGCCTCCTTTTACTCTAAACACACACACACACACACACACACCTTTCTCTCTCTCATTAATTACGGCTCTGTGATTGGCTTGCATCCAACTCTGCCGTCCAATCAGAGAAGAGCAGGAAATAGGCAACAGATTTTCCCAGTGGGAAAGAGAGGGAGGCAGTAACTGTGTTATGTGATCGGGCATATGGACACACACGCACGCACGCACGCACGCACGCACGCACTCACTCACTCACTCACTCACTCACTCACACACTCACTCACACACTCACACACAGACTCACCTCACACACACACACACACACACACACACACACACACACACACACACACACACACACACACACACACACACACACACACACACACACACACACACACACACACACACACACACACACACACACACACGGTCCAGATGGTTCACACTGATCTCTCTGGACTCTCACACTGGTCTCTGATTGGTTCACAGGTATCTGTGTGTTTTCTGTTTGTAGTCCTGATGAGCTGCTCGTTGTGCTGCAGGTGAAGTTGTGTTTGTTCAGATCAGCAAAGTCTACACAAGTTTTATTTATACTTTTCTTGCGTCATCCAGATTCCTCCAAACATAAAGATATGACTGTGTTAAGAGAGACTGGTGCAGAGTATTTATGATATTTAAAAGTTACAATAGTGACATTTGTGTTTTCTGTACTTATGTCATGTTGTAAATTTCTCCACTGCGAGACTAATAAAGGAATATCTTATCTTATCTTATCTTTACATATTTACTGTATTTTAAGCCCAACCATGATAACCAACCATAACAGTGACCTATTAAGTTCAGTACAGACGGACAGACAGACAGACAGATGGACAGACAGACGGACGGACAAACAGACAGACAAGTTGTACTAAGTGGTTTGAGGTCAACTAACAGTCAGAACAAATCTCTGCCCTACGAGTGTTTGTGATCCATTATAGATGACGGGATCAGAAAAGCACATTATCACCCGATAGATGTGTTATCTTCTACTCGCACACTAAAAGTCTTTTCATGTTAGAGCGTCGGGAGACGTAGGTGAGCTCTGTCTCGGTCTTTTAGGACAAACTTGGAGTCGTCATGAAGACTGAAGTCCGTAGAAGATAAACTCATCTGTTCCTGAAACAGCAGCCAGTGAAAACATCTGTAATCATCTGTCACATTGTGATTCAGGGTCGAGGCTGCTCTGATGTCAGCATGAATACAATCCAAAGAGTCAAAATTCACAAAAACTATTTGAACATCTCATGATTTTGGTGTGTGGATGCTGCTGTCGAGTACATCTCGCTCATTCATGTTTTCAAAGTCAAGTACACCCAACGCTCAGAGGTTTAGTCTACAAGGACCTGTTGCTAGGCAACAAAGAACAAAACATTCCTCTGGGATTTTTAAAAGATTAGTGTATTCATCATCAGAGGCAACGCCATTATTAGTTTCATTTTGTACGATAAACTATGATTCACTCTGTCAGCAAACAGCGATCCACGAGTTGACCATCCAGGAAAGTTTCCTCACTTCTTCTGTGGTGTCATGATTATAAAGTAACAGATAATGTACAGCAAGCTGGTCATTGTTGTGATATAAACCCAGACAGGACAACGTGGGTCTAGCATCGCTCTGTTCAGGTTTATTTCACTACAATGACCCGCCAGCTGCACATTATCCTGATTATTACACAGCTGCTTACTGAAGAAATCAATAATTTGACAAAAGAACGGTCGTCCATAGTCTGACATCAGAACTGTGTCCATAGCAACGGTCTGTTATACATTGTAACAATCTGTTATACAAAGTAACGGTCTGTTATACATCGTAACATCTGTTGTAAAGAAATAACAGGCTGCAGAATGCCATGACTGACCAATCAGAATCGAGTATTCAACAAAGCTGTATAGTAAAAGGTGTCATATCAGTTTGGGTTGTGAAAATAAAGTTGCAACTATACATTCTAGTCATCGTTACAGGTCAAATATTAAATGATTGTTGCAGTTTGGTCACTAATAATCAGTGTATTGATGAGACTCACCAGGACGATGATCTCAGTGCACTGACTGTAGTTTCCTCGAGGAGCCCAGCTGCCGTTAGACTGACACTCTCTGAACACCCGGTCTGAACACACACAGCATCAGCCGTACACACAATACTTTGTAAAACCAAAACTTTAAGTGTGTCTTAAAGTGTTATGTTATGTACATGGAAATATGCACGTCTTGGGACACAACAAAAAAGACAAGGAAGAACATTCTGATAATAACATTTCATCAATCAACTTTCAAAATCAGTCAATATCAGTTTAGACTGATCAGTGTCTTGTTGATGAATAAAACACTATAATATTAATTACAGCGGGACAATGGACATTTTTAAAAAATACATTGAATTAAATTAAAACACTGATAATATTCAAGAAGCTATACAGCATGATGAAAAATGAACCCATGCTAGCTCCATGGTAGCACCACGCTAGCTCCATGCTTGCGCTGTACTAACTCCATGCTAGCTCCATACTAACTCCATGCTAGCTCCATGGTAGCTCCAAACTAACTGCATGGTCGCTCCATGATAGCATCGTACTAACTCCATGGTAGCGCCATGCTAGCTCCATGGTAACATCATGCTAGTTCCATTGTAGCTCCATGCTAGCTCCAAGGTAACACCATGCTAGCTCGTGCTAGCTCCATACTAGCACCATTGTAGCTCCAAGGTAATACCATGCTAGCTCATGCTAGCGCCATACTGACTCCGTGGTAGCTCCATACTAACTCCATGGTAGGTCCATGCTGAGGTCCATGGTAACACCATGCTAGCTCCAGGGTAGCAGTATGCTAGCTCCATGGTAATATCATGCTAGCTCCATACTAGCTTCAGGGTAGCAGTATGCTAGTCCATGGTAGCACCAAGCTAGCTCCATAGCTGCATGGTGTGGTGCCACCTTAGCACACAACGTAGAAATCCACTAAAACAGAGATATCCTTGAAAGGACTTCAGCGCATGTTGTGACAGTCATCTTGCTGCTCGTGATCATGCTGGGCATATTGGTAGCTAGCGAGTTAGATAGTAAAATAACATTAGCTCTAGCTAATTCCATAAATACAGTACTAGACCTTTGTTGACAAAGTAGAGCACAGATGGGAACAGCCCAAGATGCCTTACTGCTGTTCTATTCTTTGCTGTGGAAACTACAAGCTCGATGCTACAAGCTCGCTGCTACAAGCTCGCTGCTACAAGCTCGATGCTACAAGCAAACTATAACTACTGGAAGATGACAGAAGTCAGAAAGGTGTGACACAGTTCCTTTGTCATTTAAGTGTTTGGTTTATTGTAAATAAAATCAGACAGCAACTTGTTTATTTTTATTGTAAATGTTAAAGCTATACTCCATTTATATCGCCACTGACAGACCGTTACCGTTTACCGTGATGACGCTGCCACCTTGTGGTTTCCTGGGCGGCCTCACAATATGCATGTACATGAGCAAGTTGCATTATTTTCCATCATGTTGTTAAGCCTCTAGAAGAATATCCGTGTTTTAAAAATGGCTGTTGTTCCCCTTTAATTAATCTGTTTGCACAGTGTAACCACGGCAACACCAGAGCTGTAATTTGCCACCTGACAGGCCAGGCGAATTCTCATCCAGCTGCCTCTACAATCAGTCAGTAAGTCTGGGTTTAGATGCTTCGCCAGCCGATCATATGAACAGATCAATACACCCACATGGTTAGCTTATTAACCTGTTAGCTGTGTCAACGTTAGCCGACTGCCAACCAATCAGAGGCTGGAGATTTGATTGCATAACAGGAATATTTCAGTGTGAAGAGATGATGATGATGATGATGATGATGAAGGAGGAGTGAGACATGAGCTCCAGCTGGTTCACACACACACACACACACACACACACACACACACACACACACACACACACACACACACACACACACACACACACACACACACACACACACCTACTGGGAGGTCATGTGATCTATCCAGTTGGCAGGAAATTAAAAGTCACCAGCTCCTCCTCTGCTGTCTCCTCTTCTCAGTGAGACCACGAAGTGATAAACTGTGATTGGCTAACACTTAACTGGCAGCTCCTGATTGGTGGACTGAGGAGGATGAAGACTGGTGTCCCAGAGTCCTTCATAACAGACCGATACAAGCTACACAGATTCCCAGGATACATTCACCAGCCTCACTGGGAAGACGGGAGCCCTGTCACTGAGCCCCGCCCCCGCTGCCACTCCATCAAGCTGTCTGCTAGCATGACGCTAGCATGGAGCCACCATTGAGCTAGTATGGAGGGTCGTATGGAGCTACCACAGAGCTAGCATGGAGCCACCATTGAGCTAGTATGGAGGGTCGTATGGAGCTACTACGGAGCTAGCTGGAGCCACCATTGAGCTCTAGTATGGAGGGTCGTATGGAGCTACCACAGAGCTAGCATGGAGCCACCATTGAGCTAGTATGGAGGGTCGTATGGAGCTACCACGGAGCTAGCATGGAGCCACCATTGAGCTAGTATGGAGGGTCGTATGGAGCTACCACGGAGCTAGCATGGAGCCACCATTGAGCTAGTATGGAGGGTCGTATGGAGCTACCACGGAGCTAGCATGGAGCCACCATTGAGCTAGTATGGAGGGTCGTATGGAGCTACCACGGAGCTAGCATGGAGCCACCATTGAGCTAGTATGGAGGGTCGTATGGAGCTACCACAGAGCTAGCATGGAGCCACCATTGAGCTAGTATGGAGGGTCGTATGGAGCTACCACAGAGCTAGCATGGAGCCACCATTGAGCTAGTATGGAGGGTCGTATGGAGCTACCACAGAGCTAGCATGGAGCCACCATTGAGCTAGTATGGAGGGTCGTATGGCGTGTTGGAGAACTTTGGTGGCCTTCAGGTAATATGAGTACTGAGCTAATAGTCAAGTCAGAAATAGGGTCATTTTCTCATAGACCTCTATACAAGCAGAAGAGTCGCCCCCTGCTGGCTATTAGAAAGAACTACAGCATTGCCTTCACTTCTCAGATCTGGAGGGTGCTCACTGGTTTGGCTACAACTTTTTGGGCCACATCCTTTGGATCCAGATCCAGACTTGAGATAAAGCAACAGTAATGAATAAGCAACAACAACTTAACAAAAGAAACAGACAGACTAACTGGTAGAAAGGCAGACAGGTAGACAGACAGGTACTTACTGGTGGTATTGTAGTGGATACCGTTGAACTGTTCAGGACAGGGTCTGGAGACCAGGTCTCCTGCTGCACTGCGAGGCCAACAGGTTCCTATACCGTCCACAGAGAGATCACAATACAAACCTGCAGAAAGACAGTCAGTCGATATATACAATATACTAAACATAGCGTAAACTTAAAAGTGATATAGAATGTTTTAGGTGTCTAAAATACGTTTGTCTCCTGTCCCCATCCACAGCACTGCACGACTGTAAGTAATACTCCCACTATGGAGGAGTACCTCATACAGCTGGATTATCCCTTTAGGATTACTCCTGTGTAGTCAGGGTTCGTAGGGGTACTTCATGGTATTCCTGTGTAGTCTTAAGTATTCAGGGGGACTCTTGTGTTATCAGGCCAATGTGTACTTGAGGATGTCTCTATCTAATTAGGGTAGTCCTGGGAACCAGAGGGTAGGTATTGGTACTTGAGTACTCCTGTGTTGAGTGACAAATCCAGAGTACTCAGAGATACTCTCCTCTTGTTAGTTAAGGTGGTTTTGATTACTCCAGGGTACTTATAGTGCCATCAGTGTAGTCCTGGGAACCAGAGGGTACTCTGGTCTTTTGTCTGTCAACCTTCCTCCACACAAGTAAAAATGGGAATCTAACAGAAAAAATAGTACAGAGGTTAGTGTTCATGAGTAGTTGCAGGGTACCGCAAAGCCATGCAGATTCAGTCTAGGATTGTCCAATGCAGTCCTAGCCAGTCCAGTATGGTCCAAGATAGACGGCACTTCAAAACATTTAAGGGCGGTCTTTGGTAGTTCAGAACAATCTACAGTGGTCCAGGGTAAACCAAAGGGATCCTTGATCTGGTAGTCCAGATGTAATCACGACCGATGAGGACTTGAGGCAGGGTGCTGCAGTCTACCCAACCGCTTTTAACTGTCTGAATTTCTTTTTAATGTCTTGTATATGCAGAGTTTATGCAAGAGACTAAGTACTGAGTAGTGAGCTGATTGCCGAGGTAACAGACTCGAGTCAATCTGTCCAAAAGCCCCAAATTTATTCTTGGCAATTTTAATCACTGCACTTTGGCCAAGACTCTGAGGACAGCTGAGCAGTAGACAATAGACCTGTGTTACATCATATCTATAAGTGTACTGTATGTCTTACGTCCCTGTATAAACCCTCCTTCAGCCACCTCGAGTGTGGGAAGAGACATGTAAAGACTTGGTTAGAGGACAGTGGCGATGGCGATGTTGTGATGATGCTGGTGAAGACGTCGATGAACCTCTGTCTCGTCCTATATCTCAGTCTGTGCAGACTCCGTTATGCCAAATAACAAACCATGGCTAACTAAAGAGCTCAAATCAGTTATAAAGAAAAAGAAATGAACCTTTTACACCAGTGATCCTCTCCGGAGAAGTGAAGACAAATACCTAAAGCCAAAATTAAACATAGGCAAAAAATAAAATACAGGTCCCTGACCTCCATCAACCTCCATCAACCTCCATCAACCAATATGCCAGCGAGACCCAGCAGATGATCGGAGTTAACTGGGTGGAGGCTGCTGAGGTTGAGGGACTCCCTCCTACTTCAGGATAACATTGTGACAGCTCAAAAACAAACATAAAGATGGCCGCCGGCCCGGATGCCATCTGTGGGCGGACTCTGCCGACCAGCTCAGCGGGGATTTTACTAAACTCTTTCAAATGTGTGCTGACTGCTGCCGTTACCCTCAGTCAGAAAACGGAGTTCAGACCTGTCGCACTCACATCAATGAAAAAGCTTTTACAAGGTGAGGTTGTTTCCCTTGTTGAGGGCAAACTAGAGTCTTTGCAGTTTGCTCATCAAGGTGTGACTAAAACTGACGGACTCATCACTGATTTCTGGAAAATAAACCCAATAATAATGATAAACCCAAAGCTAGCACCATACGTGACGTGGACGTGGAAACTATCAATACTTATAAGTATCTGGGAACCTTCAACTCCAACTAAAATTCAGTTTTCAGTTCTAAATTCAGTTAATCTAACACACCTGGCATTAACGTGTCCTGAGTGACCTGAACACAAGTGGACAACTTTAAATGGACTACACGTAAGTTTTTACAAGTAAAAATACTAGTTTATTGTTTTTTATTGCCAACATGCGTTTCCTATCAGCTGCTTTTACAGTGAAGAATACGAGACGGTTTTTCGGGGAAAATCCAACAGATGTGATGTGATACAGGTCTTCAGTCTGTTCAGCTCCGCTACGGGGCTAACATGAGCAACGATAGCTAACGTTCACTTAGAAACGGAGTACGCTAACACCAACAAACACCCAGCCACTAACACTCAGACTCCAACACAAACTCCACAGATAAAAACATCTGGCGAAGCCCGACTGAGACGGGAATGTGTCCGACGTCGAAGGAAAACCAGGATCAACATCAGCCTTTGATTCAGGGAGGGACCTTCGTCCGGTCAGCAGGTGAGATGCAGCGTGACGCTGTGGTTTAGCTGTAATGTTGCTAACATGAATCATGACGCCTCACGTCTGCTGTGGGAGGACAGGAGCAAATAGCAGGACTGACTGTCGCTGATTCACGGCCACAGGACTCACTGCAGTTTCTGAACCCTTTACAGGTAAAAACCTGCAGTGGCCTCTACAAACCTGAGGTGTTACTGACGGTGAACGTCTGGTTCAGAAACGCCAACGTCCTCGCTGAAAGAGAGGAATGCAGAAAGAGAGACAGAGGAAACAACAGTCAGCGTGTCTGTTGCCCAGTCGGCCTGCTAGTTGACATGAAACGGAGACCGGCAGCTACCTGTCAGGTTGGTCGACAGCAGGATCAGAGTTTCACAAGTCAGCTCTGCCGGAGAAGCTCGTCGGCTCAGCAACACACACACACACACCACCTGAAAACCAGACAGCGATGAGCGTTTCACCTTCACAGCCACGCAGGACAACAGTCGCTGTGTCGTCTGTCTGATGCACCTGCGACCGTACGCCATCGACCCCATGCAAAAACACACACCTGGACTCAGGGATGAACTACCACATAAAACTGTGTATGAATACAGAGAACTATTGACAGTGATTGTGTAGTTGCAGCGTGTTTGCAGTGAAAAGACAAAACTGACCTCAGTACTGATAATACTACAATATACAGAATATTACACGTGCATTTTTCTTTAGAAGAAGTTGTGTTTGTTTTCATGCCTCAACTGCTTTCTCTCTTTATGAGCTTTGGCTTTTCCAGAGACGTGATGTGTTTATATTAAAGCTTTGTGAAGGACTCAGACGGGTCTGAGGCTGTTTTCCACAATAAAAGCACATTTAATATCACACAGACAGACTTTGTTTCCTCACAGGAAACAACAAAGAAACATAAAAAATAAGACATTAGACTGTGAAAACTGTCTTATCTTCTGAAAGCAGAAGTCAACTCTGTGTTTTAGCTGTGCGTCCCTGGAGCAGGCGGTCGGTGGTCTTCCAGGTCGGTGGTCTTCCAGGTCGGTGGTCTTCCAGGTCGGTGGTCTTCCAGGTCGGTGGTCTTCCAGGTTTTTTCCTGTTTTTTCCGTCGGTGGTCTTTTAACACGGTCATGTGACTGCAGCAAACCGGCCTCAGCAGAAACAGGCTGACAGGAAGTGAGAGATCTGTGCAGCAATAACTGATCCACTCAACACTGACTCATTAATTCACTAATTAGATTCAGTAATTGAGGACTAATCAGCTGTGATGTTTGTCACTAATGTCACTGATTCATAATCGCTCAGCGTGATCTGGTCGCTGTGTTTCATTCAGCTCTCAGTGTAAATCTGTCGTCCTCAGAGATTTACTGTTGTGTTGCAGCAGCTAAATTTAGCCGGAGCTGCGAGCAGCCCGCTCTCAGGCTTCAGGCATCGGCTGGACATTTTTCATGATGCCAGCAAATGCAGCAGTTCAGTGGGAGGAGCTACATCAGTCCTGTGGAGGAACTCCGTTCCTATTGGATGATTCAGCAACTCAACGCCAGCATCCGTAAGCAGCTCTGAACACGTTGTCCTCTCAGCTCGTCACGTACCGACGCTTTGCCTCTCAGCGTACTGGGGCGTCAAACTGCGATGCTCCGCTACAGTCGCAGTAAAGACCTGGTTAATGCTGACAGTTCAAACAAACACACAAAACCACAGCGTTAAAAAGATCATGGTTTGGCGTAAAATGACTACATTTGCTATAAAACCTAACACCGGATGTGATGCGAGTGTCAGCGACCAAATCAGCGCGACTACTCGTTTCCTGCTGAAGTGTCCTACATGGAGCAACGCTGAGCTTCACTTTTCTCGGACGCCATGTTGCTCCTCAACGTGGACGAGGAACAGATGAGCCCACGGTTGGATGAAGAGAACTGGATCCGGCGTTGGAGGCGGGGCCTCGTCCATTCCTATGAAAGTTGCTCAGCGGTACATGAAGACCGAACGACTCGACTCGCTTCTGATCGTCTGGCGATCTTCACGTGCACTGGGCCCACAGAGCAGGTGCATCTGAACAGTGTCAGCAGAAGCTTTGAGTAACTCGGACAGTTCGGCAAAGATATTGACAGATTTAAACTTCTGGATCAATAAGTGATCAGAGAAACGTAGTTAGAACACCAACGAGGTCTCTAACCGTAGTGAGGTAGAACCAGCTCCAAGCTCACTGATCATGAATTGATCCCGACCAGCCGTCCTCCCAGCTGGACTCAGGGACCGCTGTGGACCAGATAGGTAGACCATGACATGAAATAGGAGGAATGTGGGTCCAGCCAGAGCTGTGGTAGTAATTTACTGCTTATTGTAGGTTTACTGTCTTCAAACACTTTATAAACCCACACGGCTGCAGAGCAGCAACACAGTGTGTCTGACAGGTTTCCTGCAGGATCTTAAAAAGTCCCAAAAAAATGTCTAATATCCAATAACTCAAATTTAAGGCCTTAAAATGTCTTAAAAGCTCAAGAATGTCTTAAATCCAGTGGTGTTAAAAATCCATTAATGTTACTTTCATTTTAAAAGAAATACATTATCTTAAGTTAGTGCGTGGGCCTGTAACGTGAGGAGTGGATATTGTCCCACTGTGGGAGGAGTGAAGGAATGTTTTATCTTATCTTATCTTATCTAATGAAATGTGTGGGCCTGTAACGTGAGGAGTGGATATTGTCCCACTGTGGGAGGAGTGAAGGAATGTTTTATCTTATCTTATCTAATGAAATGTGTGGGCCTGTAACGTGAGGAGTGGATATTGTCCCACTGTGGGACGAGTGAAGGAATTTTTTATCTTATCTTATCTAATGAAATGTGTGGGCCTGTAACGTGAGGAGTGGATATTGTCCCACTGTGGGACGAGTGAAGGAATGTTTTATCTTATCTTATCTAATGAAATGTGGGGCCTGAACGTGAGGAGGGATATTTCCCACTGTGGGACGAGTGAAGGAATGTTTTATCTTATCTTATCTTATCTAATGAAATGTGTGGGCCTGTAACGTGAGGAGTGGATATTGTCCCACTGTGGGACGAGTGAAGGAATGTTTTATCTTATCTTATCTTATCTAATGAAATGTGTGGGCCTGTAACGTGAGGAGTGGATATTGTCCCACTGTGGGACGAGTGAAGGAATGTTTTATCTTATCTTATCTAATGAAATGTGTGGGCCTGTAACGTGAGGAGTGGATATTGTCCCACTGTGGGAGGAGTGAAGGAATGTTTTATCTTATCTTATCTTATCTAATGAAATGTGTGGGCCTGTAACGTGAGGAGTGGATATTGTCCCACTGTGGGACGAGTGAAGGAATGTTTTATCTTATCTTATCTTATCTAATGAAATGTGTGGGCCTGTAACGTGAGGAGTGGATATTGTCCCACTGTGGGACGAGTGAAGGAATGTTTTATCTTATCTTATCTAATGAAATGTGTGGGCCTGTAACGTGAGGAGTGGATATTGTCCCACTGTGGGACGAGTGAAGGAATGTTTTATCTTATCTTATCTTATCTAATGAAATGTGTGGGCCTGTAACGTGAGGAGTGGATATTGTCCCACTGTGGGAGGAGTGAAGGAATGTTTTATCTTATCTTATCTAATGAAATGTGTGGGCCTGTAACGTGAGGAGTGGATATTGTCCCACTGTGGGACGAGTGAAGGAATGTTTTATCTTATCTTATCTTATCTAATGAAATGTGTGGGCCTGTAATGTGAGGAGTGGATATTGTCCCACTGTGGGAGGAGTGAAGGAATGTTTTATCTTATCTTATCTTATCTAATGAAATGTGTGGGCCTGTAACGTGAGGAGTGGATATTGTCCCACTGTGGGAGGAGTGAAGGAATGTTTTATCTTATCTTATCTTATCTAATGAAATGTGTGGGCCTGTAACGTGAGGAGTGGATATTGTCCCACTGTGGGACGAGTGAAGGAATGTTTTATCTTATCTTATCTTATCTTATGAAATGTGTGGGCCTGTAACGTGAGGAGTGGATATTGTCCCACTGTGGGAGGAGTGAAGGAATGTTTTATCTTATCTTATCTAATGAAATGTGTGGGCCTGTAACGTGAGGAGTGGATATTGTCCCACTGTGGGAGGAGTGAAGGAATGTTTTATCTTATCTTATCTAATGAAATGTGTGGGCCTGTAACGTGAGGAGTGGATATTGTCCCACTGTGGGACGAGTGAAGGAATGTTTTATCTTATCTTATCTTATCTAATGAAATGTGTGGGCCTGTAATGTGAGGAGTGGATATTGTCCCACTGTGGGAGGAGTGAAGGAATGTTTTATCTTATCTTATCTTATCTAATGAAATGTGTGGGCCTGTAACGTGAGGAGTGGATATTGTCCCACTGTGGGAGGAGTGAAGGAATGTTTTATCTTATCTTATCTTATCTAATGAAATGTGTGGGCCTGTAACGTGAGGAGTGGATATTGTCCCACTGTGGGACGAGTGAAGGAATGTTTTATCTTATCTTATCTTATCTTATGAAATGTGTGGGCCTGTAACGTGAGGGGGGGATATTGTCCCACTGTGGGACGAGGAGGTGTTACACTTATCACTATAGCCGAATGTGAGGAGTGGATATTGTCCCACTGTGGGACGAGAGAAGGAATGTTTTATCTTATCTTATCTAATGAAATGTGTGGGCCTGTAACGTGAGGAGTGGATATTGTCCCACTGTGGGACGAGTGAAGGAATGTTTTATCTTATCTTATCTAATGAAATGTGGGGCCTGTAACGTGAGGAGTGGATATTGTCCCACTGTGGGACAGTGAAGGAATGTTTTATCTTATCTTATCTTATCTAATGAAATGTGTGGGCCTGTAACATGAGGAGTGGATATTGTCCCACTGTGGGACGAGTGAAGGAATGTTTTATCGTTTATCTTCTTCAGTTATCTTCCAGTGTTGTTCACTTCTTTACACGTTCACTGATTCTCTCGTTTTTTCTTCTTTTTTCTTCTTTTTCATGTTTTCTGAACACAGTTTGAATTATTGACACTTTGTTTCTGACTCATCGGATTCTTCCGTCATGTTGATCATCATCAGATCAGCTCACAGCCATCTGGTCGCTGCAGGATTTCACAGGTTTTACTGCAGAAAGAAACCGATCCGATGCAAAGAGGGTTCTTCATGTGTCACATTCAGGTTCTGATCGACCCGCCGGCTCCACACCCAGCACTGAACGCCTTCATTATGTCTGGCTGACAAGTGACTGACACAGGTCCAGGTCCAGGTCCAGGTC
>CAMQGK010000567.1:29170000-29217500 GCA_947000775.1 Pterois miles | reverse complement strand
CATCACCTCTCTCTGTTTTCGGTTCTCAGGGACAGAAACACATTTACATCAGGACATAAAGACACTTTCAGCTTTTTCACACGTGAAACTCATGAAGACAATAAAACTGTATTAAAACTCAAAGTTCACGGATCGAAGAATAAAGCTGATTCTTCGCTGACGTCCAGGTGTGTTGGTCAGTCAGGTACAGGCTGCATCCCAAACACAGGACGAATACATTATCATAGGTTACAGGAGTCTGAGTCAGGATCCTCATACAGCTCAGAGACCTGCAGAGCTTCACATGAGGACTCACCTGTCCACTAGAACCTGGACCAGCTCCTGATTCAGGACTATCACAACACCTGGGTGATGATTCAGTATGTAGAATTAGACCCTTCTAGGACTTTTACTTTGAAAAGTCTCAACGAATCCAGTAAAATGTCTGATTTTCAGCCTGTCTGTAGTCAGAGACGTCCTGAAGTCAAATCTATCAGGATCATTGTCAGGAATTATTGATTACAGTTTTTATCAGAGAATAAAGACGTTTCCCTCACAGATTAGTGGGATTTTCTTTTTAATTTATCAGGGTCATGTAATGTTTTATACTCTGCTGAATATAATCCATCAGTCTGATTTCCATAGATGGATTCTGTAGATCCAGTTCCCTTTGTTAACACCTTATTTTGAAAAGCGGCCGTAGTCCCAGGTGTCTACTTCCTCTAGCGTGCAGCTTTAGCCGTGATGTCTAGCTCTGCTTTTCCAAAGTGTTTCCCTCCTTTACTGGATGTGTAGTGTTTACCAGGCTGGATTTAACATGGAGGGTGGAGGTCGGATCCACGCCCACCCTCCACCCTTTAATACTTTCTGAGGTTTGTTCTGGTTGACGGATACCGAACGGATATGACGTCACGTTACTCAGACTACCACAATAAAAGCACTAACTTCCTTCTACCTCCACAGAGACTCAGCTGGAGCAGATATCTGGATTCTGGTGGTAAAACATTGATTTCTATATTGTAAACAACAGAATGGTGATACATAGTTGACTGGATTTTATTTCCCAGCTCTACTGTCCACCTGCTCTGAGCTCTACTACTACTCTAGTACCTCACTGTGAAGAGTACTGAGAGTACTGTCTACTCAGGGTAATTTACTATAGAGTACTTCAAGTACTCTACTACTTCACTACATGATTATGATTGATGTTCATGTTTGAGGGTTTTTTAGTAGAATATTAACAGTTAATTAAAAAAATAAAGTCTACAGCACACACGCACACGCACACGCACTCTTACCTGACTGAGTAGTTTTTCCATCTCTGTCATTCATTCACACGCACGGACGCGCGCTCCGGCAGGCGGGGGTTCACAGTCTCGTTCCGCAGGGTCCGGTCCGGTTTAACTCCCGCGTCATGTCGGTCCGAGCCTGGACGTGGGGGCCCATAAAGATCCACAACAGAGGACGACAGACCCGAGCCGAGCCGATCCGATCCGACACACCGCAGCGGGGAGAAAGGACCCGAGCCAGACCAGAAAATAGACGGGGCTCCGGGTCAGTCAGTCCGGGTTAGCAGGGTCTATCCGGGTCCAGGTGTGTCATCGATCCTCCGGACAAAGAGCGGGAAGTTACTGCAGACCCACACCGGGAAGACTGAAGGACCAGAGCGGCGTGCTGCCGGTGAGGAGGAGGGACAGCCAATCAGAGACCGGGGGGGGGGGGGAGAGAGAGAGAGAGAGAGAGAGAGAGAGAGAGAGAGAGAGAGAGAGAGAGAGAGAGAGAGAGAGAGAGAGAGAGAGAGAGAGGAGAGACAGAGAGAGGAGAGAGAGAGAGAGAGGGGAGAGAGAGAGAGAGAGAGAGAGAGAGAGAGAGAGAGGAGAGAGAGAGAGGGGGGGGACAGAGAGAGAGAGAGAGAGAGAGAGAGGAGAGACAGAAAGAGAGGGGGGGGGGGGAGAGAGAGAGAGAGAGAGAGGGGGGGAGAGACAAAGAGAGAGAGAGAGAGAGAGAGAGGAGAGACAGAGAGAGAGACAGAGAGAGAGAGGAGAGAGAGAGAGAGAGAGAGAGAGAGGAGAGACAGAGAGAGAGGAGAGAGAGAGAGAGAGAGGAGAGAGAGAGAGAGAGAGAGAGAGAGAGAGAGAGAGAGAGAGAGAGAGAGAGAGAGAGAGAGAGAGAGAGAGAGAGAGAGAGAGAGAGAGAGAGAGAGAGGAGAGACAGAGAGAGAGGAGAGAGAGAGAGAGAGAGAGAGAGAGAGAGAGAGAGAGAGAGAGAGAGAGAGAGAGAGAGAGAGAGAGAGAGAGAGAGAGAGAGAGAGAGAGAGAGAGAGAGAGAGAGAGAGAGAGAGAGAGAGAGAGAGAGAGAGAGAGAGAGAGAGAGAGAGAGAGAGAGAGAGAGAGAGAGAGAGAGAGAGAGAGGAGAGAGAGAGAGAGAGAGAGAGAGCTATAGCAATTAAACCAACCCTGTAACAAACACTGAGACTAAAGAACACAAAGCTAAACAAATCTAGCCTAAACTATGTTAAACTAATCTAAACTAAACTCACAAACAAAAACAAAACTTTACTAAACTAACCTGATATAACGAGCTAAACAAAACCAGTTGGACCAATGTAATCTAATCTAACTAAAACAAAGAGCTAAACTAATTAAGACATATTAAATCTAAACTAACTCATCTAAAAACAGCTAAACTAATTAAGACCTATTAAATATCAGCGAAGTAAACTAAACACAGCTCAACAAATTAAAACCTAATAAATCTAAACTAACTCAACTAAACACAGCTGAACTAATTAAAACCTATTAAATCTAAACTAACTCAACTAAACACAGCTAAACTAATTAAAACCTATTAAATCTAAACTAACTCAACTAAACACAGCTGAACTAATTAAAACCTATTAAATCTAAACTAACTCAACTAAACACAGCTAAACTAATTAAAACCTATTAAATCTAAACTAACTCAACTAAACACAGCTGAACTAATTAAAACCTATTAAATCTAAACTAACTCAACTAAACACAGCTGAACTAATTAAAACCTATTAAATCTAAACTAACTCAACTAAACACAGCTAAACTAATTAAAACCTATTAAATCTAAACTAACTCAACTAAACACAGCTGAACTAATTAAAACCTATTAAATCTAAACTAACTCAACTAAACACAGCTAAACTAATTAAAACCTATTAAATCTAAACTAACTCAACTAAACACAGCTGAACTAATTAAAACCTATTAAATCTAAACTAACTCAACTAAACACAGCTAAACTAATTAAAACCTATTAAATCTAAACTAACTCAACTAAACACAGCTCAACAAATTAAAACCTATTAAATCTAAACTAACTCAACTAAACACAGCTAAACTAATTAAAACCTATTAAATAAAAACTAAATGAATCTTAACGGTACTGTTTGGGAGCAGAGGAAGAGGAAGAGAAGAGGAAGAGGAGAAGAAGACTGCAGCATTAATCTTAATCTTGTCTCTCTGCTTCTCTCTAGTGGACAGAATCTGAACTACAGAGAAACAAGTTTCACTTTCAGACAGTACACAGAATATTCTGTATATACTATATAGAATATTCTGTATATACTATATAGAATATTCTGTATACACTATATACAGAATATATATACTGAACAAAAATGTAAACTCAACACTTGTTTTTTGTTGAAGTCAAAGATCTAAGTTAAATCAGACACTTCTGTGGACTTTTACTTTGTAAAATCTCTAAATGAATCCAGTAAAAATGTCTGTAGTGGAGTCAGTACTGACCACGGAGACGAGAGCGACGGCCGCCAGACCGCACGTTACCGCCGTACGATGACGTTTCCCGTCCGTGACGGAGTTAGCGTGCAGCTTTAGCCGTGATGTCTAGCTCTGCTTTTCCAAAGTGTTTCCCTCCTTTACTGGATGTGTAGTGTTTACCAGGCTGGATTTAACATGGAGGGTGGAGGTCGGATCCACGCCCACCCTCCACCCTTTAATACTTTACTGGATGTGTAGTGTTTACCAGGCTGGATGTAACATGGAGGGTGGAGGTCGGATCCACAGTTGAATTGATTTTATTTCCTGCTCCTGTCAAACACTTGTTGAAGGATTTCAGTAGCTGCAGAATCAGCAAAACAACACAGACCTGTGTCACCTGTATATACAATCAAGGTAAGAAGGATATAATGTTAATATAAACTGTGAACAAAACAGGACCCAGTATAGAACCCTGAGGAACCCCTCTGACAGTGACAGGACCCAGTATAGAACCCAGAGGAACCCCTCTGACAGTGACAGGACCCAGTATAGAACCCTGAGGAACCCCTCTGACAGTGACAGGACCCAGTATAGAACCCTGAGGAACCCCTCTGACAGTGACAGGACCCCGTATAGAACCCAGAGGAACCCCTCTGACAGTGACAGGACCCAGTATAGAACCCTGAGGAACCCCTCTGACAGTGACAGGACCCAGTATAGAACCCTGAGGAACCCCTCTGACAGTGACAGGACCCAGTATAGAACCCTGAGGAACCCCTCTGACAGTGACAGGACCCAGTATGGAACCCTGAGGAACCCCTCTGACAGTGACAGGACCCAGTATAGAACCCAGAGGAACCCCTCTGACAGTGACAGGACCCAGTATAGAACCCAGAGGAACCCCTCTGACAGTGACAGGACCCAGTATAGAACCCAGAGGAACCCCTCTGACAGTGACAGGACCCAGTATAGAACCCAGAGGAACCCCTCTGACAGTGACAGGACCCAGTATAGAACCCCGAGGAACCCCTCTGACAGTGACAGGACCCCGTATAGAACCCTGAGGAACCCCTCTGACAGTGACAGGACCCAGAATAGAACCCTGAGGAACCCCTCTGACAGTGACAGGACCCAGTATAGAACCCAGAGGAACCCCTCTGACAGTGACAGGACCCAGTATAGAACCCAGAGGAACCCCTCTGACAGTGACAGGACCCAGTATAGAACCCAGAGGAACCCCTCTGACAGTGACAGGACCCAGTATAGAACCCAGAGGAACCCCTCTGACAGTGACAGGACCCAGTATAGAACCCCTCTGACAGTGACAGGACCCAGTATAGAACCCCGAGGAACCCCTCTGACAGTGACAGGACCCCGTATAGAACCCTGAGGAACCCCTCTGACAGTGACAGGACCCAGAATAGAACCCTGAGGAACCCCTCTGACAGTGACAGGACCCAGTATAGAACCCAGAGGAACCCCTCTGACAGTGACAGGACCCCGTATAGAACCCTGAGGAACCCCTCTGACAGTGACAGGACCCAGAATAGAACCCTGAGGAACCCCTCTGACAGTGACAGGACCCAGTATAGAACCCTGAGGAACCCCTCTGACAGTGACAGGACCCCATATAGAACCCTGAGGAACCTGTGACAATGACAGTGGTAACTGCAGGACGACTGACTGAGACAGGAAGCCCTGGTTACCGTGACATGCGGTGAACGTGTCATCACCGACCGCTGACACGCCTGTTTCTCACCTGGATGACGTGCCGGGAGGTCTGATGACCTGCTGTAGTTACAGGTGATCTTCACTCACCTGGTCCAATCAGTGCAGAGCTGCTCTTATTGGTTGCTGGTAGCAGGAAGTAGAGACAGTGGTGGGCGGGGTTTACACATTTTTATTGATTTATTTCCATAACGATGATAAAAAGAACATAAAAAACAGCTGTGATGTCAGAGGACGAGCTTGATGACATACGAGGAAGAGGAGGGACGGGGCGGTGCTTCAGGGCAGCAGCAGTCTGTTTCAGCCAATCAGAGGACAGGGAGGAGGGCCGGGGGTGGAGCTAAACAGAAAATATGTCTGTAAGAATGTTGCCTAGCAACAGTACTCCTCCAGCCAATCAGGGAAGGGGTGGGGGTTGGCTCGAGCAGGGGGCGGGTTTATGGCGATGGCGGGGTTAAAGAACGTCATCACTTTCAGCCGTGTGGAGCTGCGTATCGTCAGCGTCCGTCATGATACTGCTGTCCTGACTGTCGTACACCTCTGCAGCTAGACAGGTAGAGAGAGAGAGAGAGAGAGAAAGAGAAACAGGTAGAGCCAGGTAGAGAGAGATAGACAGGTAGAGAGAGAGACAGGTAGAGAGAGAGAGAGAAACACGTAGAGCCAGGTAGAGAGAGATAGACAGGTAGAGATAGGTAGAGAGACAAGTAGAGAGAGAGAGACAAGTAGAGAGAGAGAGAGAGACAGGTAGAGAGAGAGACAAGTAGAGAGAGAGAAAGTAGAGAGAGAGAGAGACAGGTAGAGAGAGAGACAAGTAGAGAGAGAGAGAAAGTAGAGAGAGAGAGAGACAAGTAGAGAGAGAGAGACAGGTAGAGAGAGAGACAAGTAGAGAGAGAGAGAGACAGGTAGAGACGGGTAGAGAGAGAGACAGGTAAAGAGAGAAAGGTAGAGAGGTAGAGAGAGAGACAGGTAAAGAGAGAGAAAGGTAGAGAGGTAGAGAGAGAGACATCAGTCAATCACTGATGGAACTGTCTGATCTGACGTGCCTGTCTCACCTCATCGATCACTGATGGAACTGACTGATCTGACGTGCCTGTCTCACCTCATCGATCACTGATGGAACTGACTGATCTGACGTGCCTGTCTCACCTCATCGATCACTGATGGAACTGACTGATCTGACGTGCCTGTCTCACCTCATCAATCGCTGATGGAACTGACTGATCTGACGTGCCTGTCTCACCTCATCAATCGCTGATGGAACTGACTGATCTGACGTGCCTGTCTCACCTCATCAATCGCTGATGGAACTAACTGATCTGACGTGCCTGTCTCACCTCATCGATCACTGATGGAACTGACTGATCTGACGTGCCTGTCTCACCTCATCGATCACTGATGGAACTGACTGATCTGACGTGCCTGTCTCACCTCATCAATCACTGATGGATCTGACTGATCTGACGTGCCTGTCTCACCTCATCAATCACTGATGGAACTGACTGATCTGACGTGCCTGTCTCACCTCATCAATCACTGATGGAACTGACGTGCCTGTCTCACCTCATCAATCACTGATGGAACTGACTGATCTGATGTGCCTGTCTCACCTCATCAATCACTGATGGAACTGACTGATCTGATGTGCCTGTCTCACCTTCATCCTCTGGCAGGTATCTCTTGTCGATGGCTTCTTTGATCTGGTTATTTGCTCCCTTCGGATCCAGATCCATCGCCCAACTGAAGTTCATCAGAGCCAGGTGGGTCTGGCCCAGCTTCTTATACACCTGGAGGTGAGACAGGCAGCCAGTGTCACACTGCATCAATGAAGATGATTTAACAAATAGACACCTGTAATGAGTCTAAACCAATGAGAGGACGGATCACCTGAAAGGGTTAAACTGTCAGGGTTAAACGTCAACTCTTACCTTTCCTATGAGGAAGTAAACCAGAGACTCTTTGGGAACGATCTGTTTCAACTCCTCCAACTCCTGAAGAGCTGCCTGCAAACAGAGAGAGAGACAGGTTAGAGAGAGAGAGAGACGGGTTAGGGAGAGAGAGAGAGAGACAGGTTAGAGAGAGAGATGGGTTAGAGAGAGAGAGACAGGTTAGAGAGAGAGAGACAGGTTAGAGAGAGAGAGTGACGGGTTAGAGAGAGAGAGACAGGTTAGAGAGAGAGAGAGACGGGTTAGAGAGAGAGAGAGAGAGAGACGGGTTAGAGAGAGAGAGAGAGAGAGGGGTTAGGGAGAGAGAGAGAGACAGGTTAGAGAGAGAGATGGGTTAGAGAGAGAGAGACAGGTTAGAGAGAGAGAGAGAGACAGGTTAGAGAGAGAGAGAGAGAGACAGGTTAGAGAGAGAGAGAGAGACAGGTTAGAGAGAGAGACGGGTTAGAGAGAGAGAGAGGTTAGAGAGAGAGAGAGAGAGAGAGGTTAAAGAGAGAGAGAGACAGGTTAGAGAGAGAGACAGAGACGGGTTACAGAGAGAGAGACAGAGACGGGTTAGAGAAAGAGAGACAGGTTAGAGAGAGAGAGACAGGTTAGAGAGAGAGAGGTTAGAGAGAGAGAGACGGGTTAGAGAATGAGAGAGAGACAGGTTAGAGAGAGAGAGAGAGAGAGAGAGAGAGAGAGAGAGAGAGAGAGAGAGAGAGAGAGAGAGAGGACAGGTTAGAGAGAGAGAGAGAGAGAGAGAGAGAGAGAGAGAGAGAGAGAGAGAGAGAGAGAGAGAACGGGTTAGAGAGACAGGTTAGAGAGAGAGAGACAAGTTAGAGAGAGAGAGAGACAGGTTAGAGAGAAAGAGACAGGTTAGAGGGACAGGTTAGAGAGAGACAGAGAGAGAGACGGGTTAGAGAGCGAGAGAGAGGTTAGAGAGAGAGAGAGAGACAGGTTAGAGAGAGAGAGACAGGTTAGAGAGAGAGAGGGACGGGTTAAAGAGAGAGAGAGAGAGGTCAGAGAGAGACAGGTTAGAGAGAGAGACAGGTTAGAGAGAGAGACAGGTTAGAGAGAGAGCTGTATTGATCAGTATCGATCAGCAGTGATGACCTTGTACTTGTCGTTAGCGAAGAGTATGGAGGCTCGGTGGAACTTGCAGAGCGGGTTTTTGGGGTCGATCACGATCGCTCTGTTCAGAGTCTCTAACGCTGCATCAGACTTTTTTAAGGCGTGCTGCACCTGCACACACACCACCCATCAATCAATCAATCACCGTTCAATAGGAGGGGAGTGAAGCTACATGCTAACAGAGCAGTAGTTATGGATGCAGGATGCTACGAGCTAACGTACCACTCCGATGTGACAGAGCAGCACAGAGCTCTGAGGGTTGATGCTCAAAGCTTTCTTAAAGTGGATTTCTGCCAAGTTGAACTTCTCCTGTTTGTAGTAAATCATCCCCAGACCATACCTAAACACACACACACACACACACACACACACTGTATCACTGATCCAAGGCAGAGTTTATTGATCTCACACACACACACATTTAGATCCGTACCATGCGTTGTAGTGTCTATTGTTGACTCTGATGGCGTTCCGGAAGCAGGCGAGGGCTCGGTCCAACTCCTCCGTCAGAACAAACTCATGACCCAACAGAGTGTATGCATACGCAAAGCCTGGGTCCACCTGAGAGACAGGTACAGAGAGACAGACAAACCTTAGTACCTATGGTGACAGTGACCAACAGTAACCATGGTAACAGCTGCTCACCTGGATGGCTCTCTGGAAGAATTTGATGGCGATGTCGTGCTCCCTCTGCAGACTGAAACAGTTTCCTGCTACACACCAGGCCTGCAGCAGGGACACACACACACACACACACACACACACACACACACACACACACACACACACACACACACACACACACACACACACCCTTTTTAATACTCTGATCAACACGGAGTAAACTAGTATGCTGCTTTGTGCAAATGTAAAGTATTTTTAAATGTATTATTGGAAATCAATTAGCAACATAAAACGACAGAAAGCAAGTATCTGCTGGAACACACTGCAGGTGGCAGGTAGTCTCTACTCAGAACAGTTTGTGTACAGGTGTGATGCTTACCTCAGGACAATTCTTGTCCATGTCAGTCAGGTCTTTGGACAGGGCGGACAGGGCGACGTCCTTCTGCAGGTGCCACAGTGTTGTTGAATAAATCTCCATCCCTTCAACTCTGTACGACTCGATCCGGCGAACCTCGCTGAACAGACGCTCCGCCTACGAATAAACACATCATCAGGACATCATGACCCACCTGAACAGAAACACACACACACACACACACACACACACACACACACACACACACACACACACACACACACACACACACACACACCGAGCGTCTCTTCACTGTCTCCGGTTCACCATCAGGAGAGCTACCGTAGCAGCCACGGTGCTGCGTTCACTGTCTCCAGTTCACCATCCACTTTCTCAGTAAAAGTCTGCCACCACCACATATTTAGCAGGGTGTCAGCTGCCATTTGTGTCAGGTGTGTTACCTGTGTGTACTCGGCCAGTTCAAAGTAAGCCCTGCCGATGTGCGTGAGGACCCAGCCGGTGTTGTAGTGCTGAGGTGGGAGGGAGGTCAGGATGTTGATGGCTTCTTTGCAGTTGTACGAACACAACGCCTGGTAACCACGCCCCAGTTCCCGTAGCAACACCATCACACTGTCTGTATACACAGAGTGTTTGCAAAGTCAGTGTGACTTCCTGTCAAACTGCACATATATTTAATCAATTTCCTGTTATTATTATTATAGAAGGTTCAGATTTAAGTGAAATCAGTATAACAGTACTGGGGGATCTTGGTGTCTGGTAGACTCAGACTGGGGTACTACAGTATTTTATATTATTAGTATTAGTATTACCTGCAGCAGCCCTCTGGTACTGGGGGATCTTGGTGTCTGGTAGACTCAGACTGGGGTACTACAGTATTTTATATTATTAGTATTAGTATTACCTGCGGCAGCCCTCTGGTACTGGGGGATCTTGGTGTCTGGTAGACTCAGACTGGGGTACTACAGTATTTTATATTATTAGTATTAGTATTAGTATTACCTGCAGCAGCCCTCTGGTACTGGGGGATCTTGGTGTCTGGTAGACTCAGACTGGGGTACTACAGTATTTTATATTATTAGTATTAGTATTACCTGCGGCAGCCCTCTGGTACTGGGGGATCTTGGTGTCTGGTAGACTCAGACTGGGGTACTACAGTATTTTATATTATTAGTATTAGTATTACCTGCGGCAGCCCTCTGGTACTGGGGGATCTTGGTGTCTGGTAGACTCAGACTGGGGTACTACAGTATTTTATATTATTAGTATTAGTATTACCTGCAGCAGCCCTCTGGTACTGGGGGATCTTGGTGTCTGGTAGACTCAGACTGGGGTACTACAGTATTTTATATTATTAGTATTAGTATTACCTGCAGCAGCCCTCTGGTACTGGGGGATCTTGGTGTCTGGTAGACTCAGACTGGTGTCCAGTCTCAGGATGTCCAGACTCTCATTCAGGTTGCTGCTATTCGACGTCTTTGCTGATTTACATTTAGTTTTCCTGTTGGGGATCTTTGTAGGAAACTTCATCTTTAACTTCTTACTGTTCTCCTGCAGAGACAGAGGTGGAGGTTATGAGGCTGTAGTACAACACCCAAAAATAGTATTAGCTTAGCAGTACAGTGCTGTAGTACTGCAGTATTACTGTAGTATTGCAGTACCTTGGCAGTAGAGCTAGCACTAGTAAACAGTCTGGAGCTTCTTCTGGGCTGAACGTTTGGAGGACCAGACATACTGGGACTGAGGACCTGAGGGGAGCCACTGAGAGACAGACAGGATGTTAGACAGACCACTGAGAGAGAGACAGGCTGTTAGACAGAGACCACTGAGAGACAGACAGGTTGTTACACAGAGACCACGGAGAGACAGACAGGCTGTTAGACAGAGACCACGGAGAGACAGACAGGTTGTTAGACAGACCGCTGAGAGACAGACAGGCTGTTAGACAGAGACCACTGAGAGACAGACAGGCTGTTAGACAGACTTTAATGAACATAAAGCATCTGTCTCTCTGCCTGCCAGCCTGTCTGTCTGTCTGTCATGCTGCTGTCTGATTGGACCAGATGAAGCCCTGGTGGAGGGGTGGAGCTCTGTGATTGGTTACTATAGTTACCTGCTGTGAGGGGCAGAGGTCTGTGATTGGTTGAAGGGGATGGGGAGAACATCTCTGCTGTTACCACTCTGACTGAAGACAGACTTTGACTGACTGATCCTGGAGACAGACTGAGAGAGAGACAGACTGTGAGTATAACAAACTGTAAACAGTAAAGTACACCAATCCATGGGACTGCTACTACTAAGGTTCAACATGTACAGTACATGTAGCCCCACATGAACTGCCCCCTGAGTGTGGTGGAGGAGTTGGTGTGATCCAGTGACCCTGGGAGCTCTGTGGTTCAGGGCATTAGCTCCTGGAAGAGTCTCCTAACGCAAAGTGGTCCTAGGGGAGGAGCCGGACCACCAAAGACTCACACATCCTTTATGAATCGGCCAGAGAGGAGTTGCAGCATTGGGATTGGTTGCACTGTGAGGCGGGTCCGACCTCCACCCTCCATGTTAAATCCAGCCTGGTAAACACTACACATCCAGTAAAGGAGGGAAACACTTTGGAAAAGCAGAGCTAGACATCACGGCTAAAGCTGCACGCTAACTCCGTCACGGACGGGAAACGTCATCGTACGGCAGTAACATGCGGTCCGGCGGGCCGTCGCTCTCGTCTCTGTGGTCCAATGGGTACTCACGAGCTCCGGGCTGAGCGCCGCCCTATGAGACTGTGAGTCGCTGAGACAAAGTCTGACAGCAGCTCGGAGGTCCCGACCTTCTTGGAGCCTCTGGATGGCGTCCTGGGAAAGATACCGACTGGCGACTCTATAGTTCTGCTGGCGAACTTCAATGCTCACGTGGGCCATGATGGAGAAACCTGGAGGAGGGCGATCGGGAGGAATGGTCTGATCCGAGTGGTGCTTTTTTATTGAACATCTGGCTGAAGCCCCCATCCTGAAGGTTTTAAACTCGCACCTCGCTTCCTAAAATGTATCTTGAGGAGCGGGAACCGAGGACTTTTAATGTCTTAAGTCAAATAGTTTCTGAGTTCTGCTCTGGGAATGGAATAGAGAGGGCCTGGCCATAGTGGACTCTGAGACCACTTATTTTCTGTGACCTCTCTTAACAGTTTTAGTAAGTGCAACAGTTTCTGACCATGAGACACACTGGTTTGTTGCTCCCAGTGGGAAGTCTGAACAGATCAAATGCTCCATTTTCACTGTCCACTTTATGTATCTCCTTAGTTTTCTCGACTTGTATCTCTATCTTTCTATCGCCTATCGCATGTGTACCGGTAACTTGCCTCTAACTCTCTCAACTGTATGCACTGTACAGTCATGGCCAAAAGTTTTGAGAATGACACAAATATTGCATCTTCACAAAGTCTGCTCTTTCAGTTTTTATAATGGCAATTTGCATATACTCCAGAATGTTATGACGAGTGATCAGCTCAACTGCAATTAATTGTCCGTCTTTGCCTTAAAAATGAACTTTATCACCAAAAACACATTTCCACTGCGTTTCAGCCCTGCCACAAAAGGACCAGCTAACTTGATTTCAATGACACACAGGTGTCACACACATTAACACAGGTGTGGGTGATGATGAGGACAAGGCTGGAGATCAATCTGTCATGATTGAGTGACTGGACACTTTTGACACCATTGTTCCTCATCTGTTAGCCACGGTTACCTGCAAGGAAACACGTGCAGCCATCATTGCATTGCACAAAAAGGGCCTAACAGGGAAGTTTATATCAGCGAGTAAGATTGCACCTCAGTCAACGTCTATCGAATTATCAAGAACTTCAAGGAGAGAGGTTCAATTGTTGCCAGACAGGCTCCAGGGCGCCCAAGAAAGTCCAGCAAGCGCCAGGACCGTCTCCTGAAGGTGTTTCAGCTGCGGGATCGGGCCGCCACCAGTGCAGAACTTGCTCAGGAATGGCAGCATGTGAGGGCATCTGCACGCACAGTGAGGCGACGAAGACTTTTGTTCGGAGAAGACGAGGTGAGCGCTACCATCAGTCCTGTCTCATGCCAACAGTGAAGCATCCAGAGACCATTCATGTGTGGGGTTGCTTTTCGGTCAAGGGAGTGGGCTCTCTCACAATCTTGCCTAAAAGCACAGCCATGAATAAAGAATGGTACCAGAACGTCCTCCGAGAGCAACTTCTCCCAACCACCCAAGGGCAGTTTGGTGATGAAGAATGCCTTTTCCAGCATGACGGAGCACCTTGCCATAAAGCAAAAGTCATAACAAAATGGCTCGGGGAACAAAACATTAAGATTTTGGGCCCTTAGCCAGGAAACTCCCCAGATCTTAATCCCATTGAGAACTTGTGGTCAATCCTCAAGAGGCGGGTGGACAATCAAAAACCCACAAATTCTGACAACCTCCAAGCATTGATTATGCAAGAATGGACTGCCATCAGTCAGGATTTGGTCCAGAAGTTGATTAACAGCATGCCAGTGAGAACTGCAGAGGTCTTGAAAAAGAAGGGTCAACACTGCAAATATTGACTTATTGCATGAATTCTGTGTAATTCTCAATAAAAGCTTTTGAATGTGATGAAATGCTTCAAATTGTATTTCATTATAACATAGAAACATCTGACAAAAACATATTAAAACTTTGAAGCAGCAGACTTTGTGAAAATGTATTATTTGTGTCATTCTCAAAACTTTGGCCATGACTGTATAGTCGGCATGTTTATGACTATGGACTTGCATTCATACAGCGGTTTTTTAGTCTTCCGACCACTCACAGCACTTCACACTACATATGAGCATTCATTCATTCATGCACTGATTGCAGAGGCTGCTAAGGAGCCAACTTTGCCCATCAGGATCTAAACTAGGGGTGAGGAGCTCAGACATCCGGAGGGAGCTCGGAGGAGAGACCCTGCTCCTTCACTCCTAAAGGGACCACCTGAGGTGGTTCAACATCTGATCAGGATCCTCCTGGACATCTGCTGTTTTCTGGGCACATCTAATGGTAAGAGGCCTCAGGGTAGAACCAGAACACACAGATATATGTGGTCTGGTCTGGGAACGCCTCGGGTCCCCCAGGAGGAGCTGCAGGACACTGCTGTAGAGAGGGACGTCTGGATCTGCTTAGTCTGCTGCCCCACGACCCGGATAAGAGGACGATCATGATGGATGGAGTGTGTGTATAATGTGTGTACATTTGTGAGTACCTTCTTGCTGGGAGCTGTGGATTGTGTTTCCATTGTAGCTGAATAGTTCTGTAGATATGTGGGGTCTCCAGGGCTGGGCTCCAGGGGCAGGATGCCAAAGCTAGACACACACACACAGAGTCAATGTTACGTATGATGGGGACCTTAAAGGAAAAGTCTTTAAAATCTGTAGTTGAAACTGTTGGTTACATACTACTGAGGAACGCAGTATGCAGTACACAGTACGTACTGCATACTGCGTTCCTCAGTAGTATGTAACAGTTAAAGTGATGTATTTAGCAGTATACTAGACTAAAGTAAATGGTGAAGTCAGACAAACAGGATCATCAACGAAGGCAGACAGGAAATACTACGTATAACATAAAATTTACTCAAACTGCTTTTCAGTTGCAGCAACGAAACAGTTGACTGATCTCCCTCCAGATGTTAATGTACTAAACGGCTGGAGAGCTAGCGACCCCGACGTTGGAGCAAATGTTGGATTCACCATCTAATATCACAAAACTGTCAATATTCAAAATCTACACGGCTGATTTCTCTCCTCAGAAATGTTCAGAAGTGAATTTAGTGATGAAATAGCTACGAAAAACATTTAAAAACTTGTAACCGTAGCCTGTATCGTTCCAGCGCTTTGCATTGTGGGATACGGTAGGAGAGGTAGACTGGTCTGATGGAGACTGGAGATTTATTACAGATCAGTACAACATCCAGGTATTTATGGCATAATGTAGATTTTGTTTTTATTCACATAATGGAAGTAAAAAAATTTAAATGTAAAAAAAAAAAAAAAAAAAAAAAAATGTAACTAAAAAATGAAATGTATGCAGAAACCTGACTGTACTTACGATAATGTAATTTCTTTGACAGTTAATTATATATTTGTTTTATTTATTTATTTAGCACACATATTTGCATTTCATTTGTACCATTTTCTTACCTCTATTTTTCTAATAACTTCATCCATCCATCGTTAACCGCTTATCCCGTTAGGGGTCGCGGGGGGGCTGGAGCCGATCCCTTCTTATGACTTGACTATGTTTATATATAGATTTCTAAATAAATGAATGAAGTATTTCTGATTGTGATATTACACAGATTCAAAACAGTGTTTAATAAGACTTTTTTTAATGGTAAAACAGTGAGTGGTACTGCAGCCTGGGAGACGACGAGATGCTTTCTAAACTCAAACCCAGAAAATGATCATAAATTCAGATGAAGTTCTGTGAGAAGTAGATGAGAGAAAAACCACAGTAACCACAGACGGAGGCGGACTGACCCTCCTCTCCATCCATTTCATGTTACGTTAACGATGCAAACACAGATTCAGAACAGATAGTGGATCTAATGTTAGCGGTCCATCTGATCGTAATCAGAGCCGCGCTGCTGTTTCCTTGTTTTTTCTGAATGGAGTTCTGCTGACAGAGACACCAGCTCAGAGTGAGACTGCTGCTTTAATCGTCTCTGGTTGACTCCGTCCTTCGGATTACCACTACTCTTCAGTTTCTGACCGTTTGCTCCACCAGCAGTGACGTGGTGGATCTCGAACCTGATGGCGTCCTCTAAAGCAGAGCACTGAATACACCCACCACCCCAAGGTCGCACATCGATGCAACTCGTATTAAAACAGTCGTTCTTCAAGTACCAGTACTAATAACTAATAAAACGGGATGCCGGTACCGTTTTTAACAGGAGGGTCTCCATACCTTTCTGGTTTTGCTCTATGTTGAATACTACATACAGGTTTCAGTAGAGGTGAATGGGAATCAATGTTAATATTGATTGGACAGACATGTAATGTGATGTAATGTACAGGTGTTGTTACCTGGGCGTCAGCGGGCTGAGTGCTGCAGGTCCTCCAAGTAAACTCCGCCCACTCTTGGGCTTGTTCTGTTTAGCCAATAAAGAGCCAGCTGACGCCATGGAAACTGTGTTACCCAATAGAGAGCCGGTCTCCGGGGAGATAAGGGACGAGTCAATGTAGGAAACCGTCAAATCAGACATCAGCTTTCCATTAGACGATTCTAGGTTCAAACGATTCAACTCCTGAAGAGGAAAAAACATTTCAATGCAAATTTAATCTGATTATTAGACTACAACCACCTCAGTCAGCTGATCATTTAATCTGATAATCAGACTAAAATCACTTCAGTCACCTGATCATTTAATCTGATAATCAGACTACAACCACCTCAGTAACCTGATAATCAGACTATAACCACCTCAGTAACCTGATCCTTTAATCTGATAATCAGACTAAAATCACTTCAGTCACCTGATCATTTAATCTGATAATCAGACTACAACCACCTCAGTAACCTGATCCTTTAATCTGATAATCAGACTACAACCACCTCAGTCACCTGATCATTTAATCTGATAATCAGACTACAACCACCTCAGTAACCTGATCCTTTAATCTGATAATCAGACTAAAATCACCTCAGTCACCTGATCATTTAATCTGATAATCAGACTACAACCACCTCAGTAACCTGATCCTTTAATCTGATAATCAGACTAAAATCACTTCAGTCACCTGATCATTTAATCTGATAATCAGACTACAACCACCTCAGTAACCTGATCCTTTAATCTGATAATCAGACTAAAATCACTTCAGTCACCTGATCATTTAATCTGATAATCAGACTAAAATCACCTTAGTAACCTGATCATTTTATCTGATAATCAGACTACAACCACCTCAGTCACCTGATCATTTAATCTGATAATCAGACTACAACCACCTCAGTAACCTGATCCTTTAATCTGATAATCAGACTAAAATCACTTTAGTAACCTGATCATTTTATCTGATAATCAGACTAAAATCACTTTAGTAACCTGATCATTTTATCTGATAATCAGACTACAACCACCTCAGGGATGTGATCATCAGACTGAAATAACCTGAATAATCAGATTACTGAACTGAAAGTAACCTTATCCCTTGATTAAGCCATCTGTAATCTGTTTCCAGGGGTACAACCATGAAGTAATCTGATTAGCAGACCACACATATTACATGATTAGCTGGGTCCAGAGAGTATCCGAGGTGCATTTGTATTACGTACCAGTGTGTCCTGGGGCGTTTCCATGAGGGCGGTGTCTAAGCGGTGGGAGGGGTTCTGGGCGGGGCTAACAGATGGTGGAGGCGGTGCTATAGAGGAGTTCTGTAGGGAGGACAACCTAAAGACCTGATCTGGATCTGGTTTCTCTCCTGGAACACAGACCATAACATGTCAGTCATGTGATCACATGATGAGGTTGATTAGTGTCAGTCCTCACCTGGTCAGGTGTGTGTGCGCATGTGTGTGTTACCTAGGTGACAGAGGTTCTGGAAAGGCGACCAGAGGAATGGGTTGAGGGTTAAACTTCTCTGGAAACACTCTGCACCTTTAGCAACACGATCTGTCTTACTGCTCCAACAGACAGACAGGCAGAGAGAGAGAGAGAGAGACAGACAGACAGACAGGTCAGCAATCAGTGTGTCTAACATCATCAACACCAGTAACTGAACTGGTTTTTACCAGTAAATGTGTCCCAGTAATGACAGTGTGAAGGAGGCGGAGTCTCCAAACTCTGTGATGATGTCATCCTGACTCTTCTGTTTGTTTAGCACTCCACCAATCAGAACCTGTTCTCCTTCAGCCAGCCTGAGAAACAGACAGGTGGAGACAGAGAGACAGACAGGTGGAGAAAGAGAGAGAGAGAGACAGGTGGAGAAAAACACAGAGACAGACAGGTAAACAGAGAGAGAGAGAGACAGGTGGAGAGAGACAGAGACAGACAGGTGGAGAAAAACGCAGAGACAGACAGGTAAACAGAGAGAGAGAGAGACAGGTGGAGAGAGACAGAGACAGACAGGTGGAGAAAAACACAGAGACAGACAGGTAAACAGAGAGAGAGAGACAGGTGGAGAGAGACAGAGACAGACAGGTGGAGAAAAACACAGACAGACATGTGGAGAGAAACAGACAGGTGGAGAGACAGACAGGTGGAGAGAGACCAACAGGTGAACAGACAGGTAGAGATGGTTGAAGTCATTTTGTTTCCACAGCAACAGTTTCATTTCAAATCAGTCAGAAATAAAAGCTCCAAATGTCTGTTTCTACTGGTTGTACAGGTATGAAACGGGTTGTTTACTAGATTAACTAGTTTAACTAGTTCTGCATCTGTGTGTGTGCGAGTGCGGTGTTACTTGCTGAGTTCGACGCAGCACTTTGCCAACAAGAATCGAACCTGTGGCGTGGAACAGCTGTGAGCCTTCAGCAGCCGGTACGCCTTATATGGCTTCCCAGAGCGGTAGTAGCATGTAGCCAACAGGTAGAGGGCCTCCTCTGACCTCACTGAGACAGACAGGTAGACAGACAGGTTAACATGTAGCCAACAGGTAGAGGGCCTCCTCTGACCTCACTGAGACAGACAGGTAGACAGACAGGTTAACATGTAGCCAACAGGTAGAGGGCCTCCTCTGACCTCACTGAGACAGACAGGTAGACAGACAGGTTAACATGTAGCCAACAGGTAGAGAGCCTCCTCTGACCTCACTGAGACAGACAGGTAGACAGACAGGTTAACATGTAGCCAACAGGTAGAGGGCCTCCTCTGACCTCACTGAGACAGACAGGTAGACAGACAGGTTAGCATGTAGCCAACAGGTAGAGGGCCTCCTCTGACCTCACTGAGACAGACAGGTAGACAGACAGGTTAACATGTAGCCAACAGGTAGAGGGCCTCCTCTGACCTCACTGAGAGACAGACAGGTAGACAGACAGGTTAACATGTAGCCAACAGGTAGAGGGCCTCCTCTGACCTCACTGAGACAGACAGGTAGACAGACAGGTTAACATGTAGCCAACAGGTAGAGAGCCTCCTCTGACCTCACTGAGACAGACAGGTAGACAGACAGGTTAACATGTAGCCAACAGGTAGAGGGCCTCCTCTGACCTCACTGAGAGACAGACAGGTAGACAGACAGGTTAACATGTAGCCAACAGGTAGAGGGCCTCCTCTGACCTCACTGAGAGACAGACAGGTAGACAGACAGGTTAACATGTAGCCAACAGGTAGAGGGCCTCCTCTGACCTCACTGAGAGACAGACAGGTAGACAGACAGGTTAGCATGTAGCCAACAGGTAGAGGACCTCCTCTGAGCTCACTGAGAGACAGACAGGTAGACAGACAGGTTAGCATGTAGCCAACAGGTGGAGGGCCTCCTCTGACCTCACTGAGACAGACAGGTAGACAGACAGGTTAACATGTAGCCAACAGGTAGAGGGCCTCCTCTGACCTCACTGAGACAGACAGGTAGACAGACAGGTTAGCATGTAGCCAACAGGTAGAGGGCCTCCTCTGACCTCATTGAGAGACAGACAGGTAGACAGACAGGTTAGCATGTCGCCAACAGGTAGAGGGCCTCCTCTGACCTCACTGAGACAGACAGGTAGACAGACAGGTTAGCATGTAGCCAACAGGTAGAGGGCCTCCTCTGACCTCACTGAGAGACAGACAGGTAGACAGACAGGTTAGCATGTCGCCAACAGGTAGAGGGCCTCCTCTGAGCTCACTGAGAGACAGACAGGTTAGCATGTAGCCAACAGGTAGAGGGCCTCCTCTGACCTCACTGAGAGACAGACAGGTAGACAGACAGGTCTTACCTTCAGCATAGAGTCTCTCAGCGAGGAAAACAGCGTCGAGGTAGGCGTAGTGGTTCAGAGCCTGCCACACTGCAGCCTGAACAGACAGAGAGACAGACAGGTTATTAAGTACTGTATATATAGAATAATCTAATCATCCTCTCCGTGTGGGAGTTGGTGGTATTAAGAGGCCATTGTAGTCTCAGTGGAACGCTCGCACGCTGCAATGGCGTCGCTGCCGTGTTTGAGTGCGCCTGCTGTGAATCTACATGTACAACAATGGAATTGAGGGCGCTGAACGGCATCAGCATGGGCTATCGGTGGATCTCTATCAGATCCCTGGAACTGAATTTAGACCCTGAGGTTCAAACGCAATGAGTTCCTCAAAAGGGCCCCACGAGCACGACAGCTAGCCATGACCACCCGCTGCGCTGCTAACGCTATAGTTCATGTGTTCTTTGAACGCCGTTTTGAGGGACTTTTTAGCTCCTATTTCAGAGCAGGACCTCTCCCAGCACAAGAGGAACCATGAGAAAGAGTATGATAACTGGTATGATAACTGGTCCAAGGCTGGTTAGCCTTGTAGCACAAGGCTAACCAGCCTTGTAGCACAAGGTGCCTTGACAGTAGCACAAAGGTTAACCCAATAGTACAAAGCCTAACCTGGTAGCGGAAAGGCTAACCCGGCAGCGCAAAGGCTAATGCAGTAGCACAAAGGCTAACACAGTAGCATAAAGGCTAACCCGGTAGCACAAAGGCCAATGCAGTAGCATGAAGGCTAACATGGTGGCAGAAAGGCTAATCCGGTAGCACAAGGGCTAATGCAGTAACATGAAGGCTAACACGGTAGCATAAAGTCTAACCCGGTAGCACAAAGGCTAATGCAATAGCATAAAGGTTAACTCGGTAGCACAAAGGCTAATGCAGTAGGATAAAGGCTAACAGTGAGCCGAAGAAACCAATTCTAACTGAAATTGTAACAAGAACTTGAGCAGTGGCTATTTTACAATTGTGGCTTGTGACAGAGTTGTTTATTTATTAATAGGCTGTATCTGAAACCTCATACTATACTAGCAGTACAACCTCATACTCTACTAGTAGTACAACCTCATATTCCAATATCTTATCTTATCTTATCTTACTACATACCAATTTGGCCAATATGTAGTATCAAGTATGCAAACAACAGTAAAATCTACATTATGCCATAAATACCTGGATGTTGTACTGATCTGTAATAAATCTCCAGTCTCCATCAGAACAGTCTACCTCTCCTACCGTATCCCACAATGCAAAGCGCTGGAACACTACAGGCTGCGGTTACAACAACAGCAGCAGCCAAAAATGGCTTGTTTATTAAATATTTTTCGTAGCTATTTCATCACTAAATTCACTTCTGAACATTTCTGAGGAGAGAAATCAACCATATAGATTTTGAATATTGACAGTTTTATGATATTAGATGGTGAATCCAACATTTGCTCCAACGTTTTCAGAGTTTAGAAGCTCCACAAACTGCCGTGACAGCTAGCTAGCGCCTGTCGGGGTCGCTACCTCTCCGGCCGGGCGGTGACGCTCACAGACCGCTATGAGCTGTCTGGAGCTCTCTAGAGACCGGTCTGGAGACCAGAGGCTTTTATTTCCTTGTTGACGGATAGTTTGTTTAGATGTCACATAGTCCATTATAAATGAACAAGAACCCGTTTATCTGCCCCTTTGGAGCTGAAAAGCTCCACAGTGGCCTGCGATGCTCACAGAGCGGCTATGATTCCACTATTTTGTTGCTGTACCTGAAAAAGCAGTAAAATCATGCATTTTATTTTGTATTTCCCGTCCCACTTCGTTAGGGATCCTGATTGTCTGACTTCACTGTGATAACTAGTTTAAGGGGAGGTGAAGCTAAACCTGCAAGACATCATACAGTAAACAAACATTGGTCATAAGCACAAAAAGCTCTATTTGTTGATATAATAGTGGTGTGAGTTGTTTTTTTGTCCAGTGCTTTAAGAGCTGGTTTAAAACCTGGTCTAGTGTAGTGCTAACTACATCATTTTAACTGTTTCATACTACCGAGGAACGCAGTAAAGGGGAACGCACTACTATGCAGTATGCAGTACATACTGCATAGTAGTAGTAGTAGGTGGTTTTAAATAGAAAGAAAGAAAGATATTCCTTTATTAGTCCCACAGTGGGGAAATTCAGTTTTTACACTCTGTTTTTCACACAGTACATATACATGTCAATGGAGAGATGTCAGAGTGAGGGGGCTGCTCCTGACAAGCGCCCAGAGCAGTTGGGGGTTTGGTGCCTTGCTCAGTGCCCGGCAGTGCCCAAGAGGTAAACTGGCACCTCTCCAGCAACCAGTTGGTCTTGGTCCATGGGGGTCTTGAACCCGTGACTTCCGCGTCCTAACCCAAGTCCTTACAGACTGAGCTACTGCCGCCCCCCAAATACAGCCAAATATTACTAAAACAGCTAAGAGAGCTTGCAGCGAACATAAACTCTCTGCTTGCTGATTTCCAGGCAGCGGTCGGCTTATGTCATTCACATACACTGTAACTGGAAGTAAACTGGGACACATTCAAAATATTTAGTGTAAAATCCTGCAATATAATGTATATTTGTGACATCACAACAGTACAGAAAACCTGTTTCAAAGGACATGACATGAGTTTCCATACTGAGACAGTATTTATACAGCATCTAAACCTGCTTTATAATGTAAGCAACAGACCTTTATCTACAGTGAGTCCTGATTCACATAAGACAGATGTTCTGTTTACACACAGTAACACACTGTTTAGTGTTATTATTATTATTATTATTATTATTATCAGCATGTACTCAGAGGAAGACGTTTCCTGTTCCATAACACTGATGTAACAGATGTGAGTCTACAGTGTCCACGCGCTGACCTGAGATCACCTGGTTACAGCTCACATACAGCTGGTCAGTGATCAGACAGGTAACTTCTGTGTTGAGTTTCAATCGATCTTCACTGTGATCGATGAAATCACATTAATACAATCTGAGTGACTCCATCGCCACACAGCATGAAGAGTGTATTTTGGTGTGTTTCTGGTGGTAATGATGTCATAAATATAGCTATGATGTACACCTCCCTTCAGCAGATATTTATACTGACTGAACTCCAGTCTGTTTTAACTCGGTGTAATTTGGTCTGACCCCGGCTGACAAGGCAGCTAACCAGCTGATGGCTAATACTGCTCAGGTTAACCGGCAGCTAGCTGTTCGTTAGCGTTAGCAACAAGATGCTAGCCAGATGTTGTTGTTTTAGCCGCACTGCTGCGGCTGGTCTGGAGTCAGACATTGGCTACAAATTAAACAGATTCTCTCCAAAGCCGTTTATTTTTACTTCTGAACTTTAGAGTTGAATTTCTGTGGACTGACGCCGCTCGGCTAAACGTTAGCCACGTTAGCCGGCCAACACAACTCCACTTATAGCGACGCTAGTAATACAAAACTCCATTTGAAATCTAGCCGATTAGCATAGTCCTGCTTCACAACAGAGACACACGGCTCTTTAAAAGACTTTTAGCCAGTCAAAACAACCCGCAGACATTTTCAGCTTACATACATTCAATCAGAAATGGTTTTCTTCGGTGGAATATAAACTTTAAAAACTGTTTGCTCTGGTGCTGCCGCCCTCAGCGGCGCATTTGACCTCAGCCAGAGCGGAGGACCATGACACCAACATGCGACATTAATGTCGTATTATCTAGATAAATAAAAGACAAGATGTAGATTCAGTTAATGCCGAAGCGACGAGTGGCGTCAAACAAATCAACAAAGGTCGAAATAATTATTCCACTACATTTATTTCGTAACCGAAACCAACGTAAACACCAAACTGACATATTTTAATAGGGGTCTGGCATAACCTAAACTATCTGAACTACAACCAAGCTGACGTTAGCGAACGAACTAGCATTGCGTTGAAGTCTTGAACCAAACGGCCCCTGACCGACCAAACTGTAATAATCAGGATTTTAACACCATTAACACCGATAAAACGCCCCGTACTGCTAGCGGCGGGCTGCGGGGCCTGTGGCGGAAGGAGAGCTCTCACACCGCGGACTGGAGCAGCCGCTGAGGCCGGGGCAGAGAAGGCACGGGCACGGGCACGGGCTTCATAATTACTCGGCTCCCCGCTCATGACAACGAACTGAAGATTCGTTTTTACCTGGACAGGTTCCTGCAGCACCGTCATTCCGCTTCGAGACTCTGTCAATCCGTTCTTGTCGTCTGTTTTCCCCCTTTTCTCTCGGCTCTTTCTTTACTTCGGTCTCCAGGAGGAGCTGCAGCCGAAGATTTGAACACACCGACCGTTACCAGTCGAACACAGCCGAAGAATACCGAGGAAGGCAGAAGGCCGGGGCGGAGATGAACGACTGTGGAACGAAAAGAGCCGAAGCAGCTGACGCGCCTCCTGCTGGTGAAATATCAGAAGTCTGGTATGAGCTCCCCTGAAAGCAGGAAAATCATAACAGCACATCTACACATTACCAACATCCTTATTCATAAATAAATAAATGAATAAATAAATAAATAAAATCCTACAATCTAGAGTTAAATATTTGACAAAGAGTTGGTGTTTGTTGCCAATCAGGTCTTTGATCAGGCGTCGGCCAGCTGTTTCCCATCATGCCCTGGGTCTTGCTGACGGTGAAGTCTGGCTCTAAAAACTGCAGCAGCTTCAATCTCGTGAGGTTATCATTGCCCATGTGTGCACCACATCAGAGCAAGTTGGGCACTAATCTAACCTTGCTGATTGCCGGAGATCGATTCTGCGCCAGCCTTGCTCATCTCAGTCTAAACTATTATTTCTGCACTATGACAGCTTTTTGCTGCGTTTTGTTGCTTTAAATTTAGTTTTTGATATTTTAGCATCATGTACTGGATCACATTTTTGCCACTGTTCATCACCCCTGTTACCCTACAGCGCACCATGTTTATTTGATGGTAAATGGAGGGGGGGGGGGATTGCTTTCCATTGCACTGGTTCAATAAAAACTCCTCCTCCATGTGTTGCTGCTGCCTCCATCCACAGCAATGGTGCTCCTGTTTCTTTCTACTGTACACTGAGAAACACATCAGCTATCCCTTTAAGTCACTGATCAATCAATAGTTTCTAGAGTCACATTTTCTGGTTCTGCTATCACAGGAAGCTTTATATCTTTATGACATTTGAAGACGTCACTTTAAACTCAACAGTTTTCACTGTTTTCAGATATTTTATAGACAAAACTAGAATGAGAGAAGAAGTGTTAAAAGCAGCCCGACACCTATCCATCCACCCATCCATCCATCCACCCATCCATCCATCCATCCATCCATCTGCAACTGTTGGGGGGGGGGGGTGTCACACCTATGGGACATTTAAAGTCAACAATGAACCTCCAACCTCTTTGGACTGTGGGAGGAAACCGGAGAACCCGGAGAAAACCCATGCTGACATGCAAACTCCACACAGAAGGACCCCAAGGCGGGTCTGAACCTGCGACCCTCTTACTGTGAGGCGACAGTTTAGTTATTCTAATCATCAATTCTTTCACAGGGTCTCACTGGAGGGAAAACCACCACACAAACCCGAAGACATGAAGAGGAAACCGTAAAGTTTATGAATCATCAACACATCTGAATGCAACACAGCACACTTTATTTCATACACAGACAGTATGACATCACTTCCTGTTCCTGCACAAACTGCCATCGCAATGACATCGGAAAACATTTCATTATCAGTTTGGACTTCAGCACACCGAACAGAGGCTAAGACTAATGCTAATGCTAACGCCAGTTCACAAAGTTGGATAACATGGAAGAGGGGCTACAGAACACACATGATTACATCATCGCATGGGGCGTGGCTTCACAGTGGAGAGGCGGGGCTACAGGGTGCAGTTGGCTTCTGGAGAGAGTCGACATTTAGCCACCGTCAGGTAGGTCTCAACCTGTAAACACAAACATCATCACCATTACATCATTATCGTCGTCATCACATCATTATCGTCACCATCACATCATTATCGTCGTCATCACATCATTATCGTCATCATTACATCAACCCTCCTCTCCACCTCACCTTGTGCATGTCTTTCTTGAAACAGGCCAACAGTTCGTACTTTCTTCTCAGCGACTCGTCAGCTCCCAGACTTTGATAATAGTTTCCGTATGGAGCCAGCTGCAGGGCGGAGCTATCAGGAAAGAGTTCTGCTCCATCCTGATTGGCCTGCAGGATCAGGTAGTTAGTTACAGGGGTTGGCTGCCAGTTTAGATTAATTAGTGATTACCGTATGATTCATGTGAGTCTTTTCACCTGGATCAGCAGCAGGATTCCCGTCTTCAGTTGAGACAATTTGGGGGAAATCAGGTTTCTAGTAGCAGACCCTCCAGACAGAGAACGACTGGGAATCTCCCAAGACTCAACCAATCGATAGGAGATAGATAACAGCTTCAGAATCTAGAACCAATCAGACGATAGGAGATAGATAACAGCTTCAGAATCTAGAACCAATCAGACGATAGGAGATAGATAACAGCTTCAGAATCTAGAACCAATCAGACGATAGGAGATAGATAACAGCTTCAGAATCTAGAACCAATCAGACGATAGGAGATAGATAACACAATCCACAACCAATTGAAAAGTTTTGTGTAGTATTGTGTATTATAATGCAGTATTGTGTGCAGTATAGTGCAGTACAGTGCAGTATTCTGTAGCACAGGGCAGCATTGTGTATTACAGATAACAGCAGTATAATGCAGTATTGTGTATTATAGAGCAATATTGTGTAGTAGTGTGCGGTGCAGTGCAGTATAATGCAGTACTGTGGAGTATCGTGTAGTATAGTACAGTATTATGTAGTACTGAGTAGTACTCTGACAGAGCTGCATTGTATTGAGTAGTACAGTGCAGTGTGGTGTAGTTTTGAGTAGCGTAGGGTAGTATTGAGTAGTATAGTGTAGTATAGCGTCGTACTCACAGAGCTGCGTTGTGTCTCGTGCTTGTCGATGGGGCTGATGATGTTATCAGAGTTGCAGTAATCCTGCAGGAAGATTTTGTTGAGTTGACGCTGCTCCTCCGTCTGCAGAGAGCTCTCCTAACAAACACAAGTTCACACCGTGACATACACACTGATGTTAACACTCATCACATGTCTCTGTCTCCGTTGTGTCTTTTTGTCCCTGCGAGCTGCTGTAGACTTACAAACTCAAAGAAGAGTCTCTGAGCGACCTGGTGGAGGTGCTGAACTCTGCTGACAGCGATGGAGAACAGACGCTGGCCGTCTGTGATTGGCTGAGCGGAGACGCCCAGAGACACCACCGACAACAGGAGGACGACTGAGAGACGCAAGAGACAGGTTAGAGACAGACAGATGAGAGACAGACAGGTTAGAGACAGACAGGTGAGAGACAGACAGGTGAGACAGGTTAGAGACAGACAGGTGAGACAGGTTAGAGACAGACAGGTAGGAGACAGACAGGTGAGACAGGTTAGAGACAGACAGGTAGGAGACAGACAGGTGAGACAGGTTAGAGGCAGATAGGTGAGAGACAGACAGGTGAGACAGGTTAGAGACAGACAGGTGAGACAGGTTAGAGACAGACAGGTGAGACAGGTTAGAGACAGACAGGTGAGACAGGTGTGAGACAGACAGGTAAGAGACAGACAGGTGAGACAGGTTAGAGACAGACAGGTGAGAGACAGACAAGTGAGACAGGTTAGAGACAGATAGGTGAGAGACAGACAGGTGAGAGACAGACAGGTGAGACAGGTTAGAGGCAGATAGGTGAGAGACAGACAGGTGAGACAGGTGAGAGACAGACAGGTGAGACAGGTTAGAGACAGACAGGTGAGACAGGTGAGAGACAGACAGGTAAGAGACAGACAGGTGAGACAGGTTAGAGACAGACAGGTGAGACAGGTGAGAGACAGACAGGTTAGAGACAGACAGGTGAGACAGGTGAGAGACAGACAGGTGAGTAGGACAGATTAAAGTAAAATCAAATGAAATCGAATAGACAAATACAAACTAAATGAGTTTTACAACAGCGCTAATAAAACCTCTGATCTTCATGTCTTACCTCGGTCCATGGCTGGTCTGGGATCAGTTCTGGTTCAGGTTCTGGTTCAGTTCTGGTTAATCTGATCTGAGTTCAGGTGCTCAGTGTGTTCTGATGTTTCAGCTCAGAGTTTTGTGGTTTTATAGAAGAAAACTCGATGATTAAATTCATCAACAGAAACATGAACCGAACAAACAACCACCGTGTGTGTTGACCTCTATTTAACATTAACACCCGATAATAATATTTATAGAACAAAAACAACGACTGTTGACGGCTGAATTCATCTGAGCTAAAAAACTGCAGTATGAAGGACAAGACAGGGTGACGTGAGGTTAAGTTAATACTACTACTTCTACTACTACTACTACTGATCATAATGATCATGGTAATTACATAATTTAAAAAATAATTTAATGTAATTCAAGAAACGCTTTATTTAGAATTTAATTTAATTACATTTTTTATTCTTTCAAATGAATGTGGAGCTTCCAGAGCAAACTACTGACAGCAGAGATCAGCCGATATCAGCCGATATCAGCAGAGATCAGCAGAGATCAGCCGATATCAGCCGATATCAGCAGAGATCAGCAGAGATCAGCAGAGATCAGCCGAGATCAGCAGAGATCAGCAGAGATCAGCCGATATCAGTCGATATCAGCAGAGATCAGCAGAGATCAGCCGATATCAGCAGATATCAGCAGAGATCAGCCGAGATCAGCAGAGATCAGCCGAGATCAGCCGAGATCAGCAGAGATCAGCCGAGATCAGCAGAGATCAGCCGATATCAGCAGAGATCAGCAGAGATCAGCCGATATCAGCCGATATCAGCAGAGATCAGCAGAGATCAGCCGAGATCAGCAGAGATCAGCAGATATCAGCAGAGATCAGCAGAGATCAGCCGAGATCAGTAGTGATTAGTAGTCATCAGTAGTGATCAGCAGTGATTAGTAGTGATTTGTAGTGATCAGTAGTGATTAGTAATGATTAGTAGTGATTAGTAGTAGTAGTAGTGGGGGCGGCAGTAGCTCAGTCTGTAGGGAGTTGGTTTGGGAACCGGAGGGTCACCGGTTCAAGTCCCGCCATGGACCAAGAACTGAGTGTGAACTGGTAGCTGGAGAGGTGCCAGTTTACCTCTTGGGCACTGCCGAGGTGCCCCTGAGCAAGGCACCAAACCCCCAACTGCTCGGGGCGCTTGTCAGGAGCAGCCCCATCACTCTGACATCTCTCCATTACTGCATGTTTGTGCATGTGTGTGTTCAGGTCTGCATGTACCGTGTATAAGTTAACAACAGAGTGAAAAAATTGAATTTCCCCTCGTGGGACTAATAAAGGACTATCTTCTTCTTCTTCTTCTTAGTGATCAGTTGAGTTGATGTTTAGGGTTAGGGTCTTTTAGTAGATTTACGGTAAACATGTGGCTGATTCAAAAATGGAAAAAATATTTTTGGACTGTTAGAAAACAGAGTCAGATGTTGTTGTCCTCAAAGAACTGAATTAATTCAGCATTGTCACTGATCTGAGGTCAGAGATTTAACAGTTACGTCACTAACTGAATTTATTCAGAGCTCTGTGAAAGCGATAGGACCAGATCCATGTGAACCAGGAGACGTGACACAATGAACAAGAACAGGCTGATGTTGGTGCTTACAGGATTAGTAGAAATGGATGGTTGGTTGAAGTTGTTTCACTGTAAAATGAGTTCATATACATACGTATGTATATGTTGATGAAATCGTTGCTTTATTGTATGTAATAACTTAATATTATATAGATACCAATTACTTTGAATTATCTTGAATTCTCAGACATACAGTATATCTAAATCAGATCTAGACTACTAAAGACTAATAAAGACTAGTAAAGACTAATAACAAATAATGAATACTTGTAAAGACTAGTAAAGACTAATAAAGACTACTGAAGACTAATAAAGACTAGTAAAGACTAATAACAAATAATGAATACTGGTAAAGACTACTTAAGACTAGTTAAGACTAATATAGACTAGTAAAGGTTAGTAAAGACCTTCCGTTCCAGAGATACACAATGCAGTAGGAGTAGTGTATTAACTTTTTATCCCCTTTACCACTAACTCTAACCCTAACCCTAACCCTGATCCCTAACCCTAACCCCTTAACCACTAACCCTAACCCTGATCCCTAACCCTAAACCCTTAACCACTAACCCTAACCCTAACCCAACCCTAATCCTAACCCTAAACACTAACCCTAACCACTAACCCTAACCCACCTAACCCTAACCACTAACCACTAACCCTAACCTCTAACCCTAACCCTAACCACTAACCACTAACCCCTAACCACTAACCCTAACCCTAACCACTAACCACAAACCCTAACCACTAACCCTAACCCTAACCACAACCACTAACCCCTAACCCTAACCCTAACCACTAACCACTAACCACAAACCCTAACCACTAACCCTAACCACTAACCCTAAACCCTTAACCACTAACCCTAACCCTAACCCTAACCCAACCCTAATCCTAACCCTAACCACTAACCACTAATCCTAACCCTAACCACTAACCCTAAACCCTTAACCACTAACCCTAACCACTAACTGTTCATCTTCACGCTCTACACTGCAGACTTCTCCTACAACTCACCAACCTGTCACCTGCAGAAGTTCTCTGACGACTCTGCTATCGTCGGCCTCATCACTGATGGGGGCGATGGGGAGTACAGAGAACTTTCCCAGGACTTCGTGGACTGGTGCCTGCGGAACCACCTCCAGATCAACGCGGGGAAAACTAAAGAGCTGGTGGTGGATTTCCGCAGGCAAACTCATCCCCCTCCAACACCGGTGAACATCCAGGGATCAGACATTGAGATGGTGACATCTTATAAATACCTGGGTGTTCACCTGAACAATAAACTGGACTGGACCACAAATTCCTCTGAACTCCATAAAAAAGGCCAGAGCAGACTGTATCTGCTCAGGAGACTGAGGTCTTTTGGAGTGCAGGGGACACTATTGAAAACATTTTATGACACCGTGGTGGCATCAGCCATATTTTATGGAGTGGTTTGCTGGGGCAGCAGCATCACAGTTGCAGACAGGAAGAGGCTGGATAAGATCATCAAAAGGGCCAGCTCTGTCCTGGGAGGCTCTCTGGACTCAGTGCAGGTGGTGGGAGAGAGGAGGACGATGGCTAAGCTGTCATCCATGATGGAGAAGGACTCCCACCCCATGAGAGACACCATCAGAGCTCTGGAGAGCTCCTTCAGTGACAGGCTGCTACACCCTAAGTGTACGAAGGAGCGTTACAGAAGGTCCTTCCTGCCTGCAGCTGTTAGACTCCACAACCAGCACTGCTCCCAGTAGACCACATACAGACTCCACAACCAGCACTGCTCCCAGTAGACCACATACAGACTCCACAACCGGCACTGCTCCCAGTAGACCACATACACATTTAGAACCAGCACTGCTCCCAGTAGACCACATACACATTCACAGCCAGCACTGCTCCCAGTAGACCACATACACATTCACAACCAGCACTGCTCCCAGTAGACCACATACACATTCACAACCAGCACTGCTCCCAGTAGACCACATACACATTCACAACCAGCACTGCTCCCAGTAGACCACATACACATTCGCAACCAGCACTGCTCCCAGTAGACCACATACACATTCACATTCACAACAAAATCACCGGGCATAAGTGCAATAAGGACTTATATGTACAACTATATCATTGATATGATGGACACATTTCTGGCTTTATTTTTCTATTATGTATATACTAATTTATTTTATTTGTATTAATACTGTTTTTACATCTATGCTTCTTGTCTTTTATTGCACTATCCACTTGCTGCTGTAATGTGTGAATTTCCCCACTGTGGGACTTATAAAGGAATATCTTATCTTATCTTATGTATGTATGTATGTATGTATGTACGTATGTATGTATGTATGTATGTACATATGTATATATGTATGTATGTATGTATAGCATAGTGGTTGCTAACAGGACAACAGCTGCTCTAATCGACAAGAACATCTGCATCCCAGCAGGCAGTGATACAGATATTAAAAGCAGCTCTCTAGTCATCAGAACAACTCGAAGGCTTCAGGTGAAACGACTAAGGCTGTTTTTGTGAGGTAAAGCCTCTGACGTCAGTTGCAAGCGTGCAGTTGGAGAGGAGGTATTACACTGTGGTTTATGAGTCGGATGAATCGGTAAGCAGATATATATGTTATATATTCACTGTTTAGGGCATAAGAGTGGATACAACAGGAATACAGAGCCAGCCACGTCTTTCACGATGCCTGTGTCCTTCTATCAGTATATCTGAAATAACATGACCAGGTGATTGACCAACAGGTGTGCTGTCTTCGATGTGTCCATCTTCTGTATATCCCATGTCGGTCACTCGAGTGGCGCTCGTGAGTTCGCTTGTGTGCTAGTCAGCTAGTCACAACACTCAGTGATTCTCTGGTTCTTTCCTTTCAAGTGGAGCTGAGGCTCGTTTCCAGTGGCCACCGTGGATCCAGGTCGCGCTCTCAGCCACCTGGAACAGGCCCTGCCAACGGTTTGCTCTTCCATCACTACCACAAAGTCAGCTGGTTGCAGGGAACGCTGAGGAGGGGCAGCAGAACCTTGTTTTCTCATGTCAGGAGGGGAACACGAGAGGCTGTCGGGAGTCTTTCTCTCTGGACTTCTGTACCGATCTGAGGAGCGACAGCAAATAAAGTCTCAAATGGACTTAAATTGCTTTATATTAGTACCAGAGGCAACGCTTTAGTTAACAAAATGACCCAACAGACGGGAGCAACATAGCATCTCACAGCTCTGCTATCAGAGTGATGTAAGTGATGTCTTCCTGGGAAGACATTACCTGTTTGGCTGTGAGGGATTTGGAAAGCTGGTGATGGCTGAGAGAGAGCGTCTTACCCTGACCGGCTACCAGGAGGCCAAGGAAAGAAACCTCCTCTTTTACAAACCGTAATTTTGAAAGACTGGCCTTACGGCCTGGTGCTGATGCGTCAGCTGCTTTCAAATCTTGCGCGAGTCTCCATTCTGGGTCAGCAGGGGGCTCCCTAGCTTTCCTCACAAGAAAGCCTGTAAAAGAAGATCACATACAGGTGTGAGTCCATCAGCAGGTAAACAATCAGCAGGTAAATAATCAGCAGGTAAATAATCAGCAGGTAAATAATCAGCAGGTAAACAATCAGCAGGTAAATAATCAGCAGGTAAATAATCAGCAGGTAAACAATCAGCAGGTAAATAATCAGCAGGTAAATAATCAGCAGGTAAATAATCAGCAGGTAAACAATCAGCAGGTAAATAATCAGCAGGTAAATAATCAGCAGGTAAACAATCAGCAGGTAAATAATCAGCAGGTAAATAATCAGCAGGTAAACAATCAGCAGGTAAATAATCAGCAGGTAAATAATCAGCAGGTAAACAATCAGCAGGTAAATAATCAGCAGGTAAATAATCAGCAGGTAAACAATCAGCAGGTAAATAATCAGCAGGTAAACAATCAGCAGGTAAATAATCAGCAGGTAAATAATCAGCAGGTAAATAATCAGCAGGTAAACAATCAGCAGGTAAATAATCAGCAGGTAAACAATCAGCAGGTAAACAATCAGCAGGTAAATAATCAGCAGGTAAACAATCAGCAGGTAAACAATCAGCAGGTAAATAATCAGCAGGTAAATAATCAGCAGGTAAACAATCAGCAGGTAAATAATCAGCAGGTAAAAAATCAGCAGGTAAACAATCAGCAGGTAAATAATCAGCAGGTAAATAATCAGCAGGTAAACAATCAGCAGGTAAATAATCAGCAGGTAAACAATCAGCAGGTAAACAATCAGCAGGTAAATAATCAGCAGGTAAACAATCAGCAGGTAAACAATCAGCAGGTAAATAATCAGCAGGTAAATAATCAGCAGGTAAACAATCAGCAGGTAAATAATCAGCAGGTAAACAATCAGCAGGTAAATAATCAGCAGGTAAACAATCAGCAGGTAAATAATCAGCAGGTAAACAATCAGCTGGTAAATAATCAGCAGGTAAACAATCAGCAGGTAAATAATCAGCAGGTAAATAATCAGCAGGTAAACAATCAGCAGGTAAATAATCAGCAGGTAAACAATCAGCAGGTAATTAATCAGCAGGTAATTAATCAGCAGGTAAACAATCAGCAGGTAAATAATCAGCAGGTAAACAATCAGCAGGTAATTAATCAGCAGGTAATTAATCAGCAGGTAAACAATCAGCAGGTAAATAATCAGCAGGTAAATAATCAGCAGGTAAACAATCAGCAGGTAAAGAAGGGTCTCGACATGGCGGTGGCTGAGCTAGCGGCTAGCAGACACAGCTAACAGAGTTAAGAGAGTGAATTTCTCCACTGTGGGACTAATAAAGGAATATCTTATCTTATCTTATCTAACAGATGGAATCATTCTTCTGTAAATCTGAGGACATAAGGGTTAAATCATCAGGTCCATCAGGTCCTTTTGGCTGGCTGAGGTTTGTTCTGGTTGACGGATACCAAACGACTATGATGTCACGCTATACAGACTACCACAATAAAAGCGCTAACTTCCTTCTACCTCCACATAGACTCAGATGAAGCAAATATATTGATTCTGGCATTAAAAATAATGCATTTCAAAACCACAATAGGTGAAAAGATTTTTTCCCATCTCGACTAATCAGTGTCTCATTGTGTTTTTATGTCTGATAATCTGTCCACGGCAGCAGCAATTCATTCATCTGTGTTAGAATATATTAAAGTGCTTTATTTGGCATGTATTACACTGAATTAACAATATAATATCGTATACCTTTAATAATAAGTATAAGCTGAGTTTTTAGGCTGTTTAGAGGAAAATGTGCTGCGGCAGCTGATGAAGCCTCTAAACACAGGGATGACGGATGCAGGACAGTTTGGTTTCATTGCTTTGCTGAAAGCTGAAGTGGAAACTGAATGAAGCTGAGTGAAGCTGAATGAGGAGGACTTTCCTCTGGTGTCCAGGCTGCATCGTCACATTTCTGTTCAAACTGCAGCTGAAAGTCATTCAGAAAAGTTGTAGACAAAACGCTCAGAGTGAGTAACGTGGTTTCCTTCCTGTTGTCAGAGATCCTCGTCTTCATCTTCGCCGTCTCTTCTGTCTAAATGTAAACTGAAGCTGAACTTCCTGTCTCCCTGCTCTCTTCGCTGTAAATGTAAACTGGAGATTTCGGGGGTTAAACCGCATGTTGAGCGAGTCGCTGAGTGACGACACAGACGGCTTCGCTGTGATTAATGTGTCAAAATGGAACCTAATGAGCTCCTCGGTGTGGAATCAGGGGAAGAGTTCGTGATTCAGCAAACCGGCGTCTCAGTTTCCATCCTTCATTAACCGTTTAAACCAAGGCAGCCTCTAAAGCTTCATCACAGGGTCAACGTGTCTCAGAATAATAGATCAATAAAACCTTCAGACGACGAAATAAATAATTAGACAAACACTCTGGGAACAATATGCTTCTTCTTCCTGTCCTGAGTCCTCTAAAGGGCCCTGAACCTCAGGTTGGGAACCTCTTCACAATAAAGCCAATCAATTAATTAACTCATTAATCATTTATTAAATCACAAATAATTCATGATTTATTTCATATAGTGTTAAAGGGACAACCACTGAATAAATGCATGACTGTTAAATGGTGGTATTTTTGTAGTTTAAGTACATTTAAAGAAGTAAAAAGGTACACACACACATATACATATACTGTATACAGACATATATACACACTGCGTATATGTGTGTATACAGTATATGTATATGTATGTATATGCGTATATAAGTGTATACAGTATATGTATGTGTGGTTATATATGTGTATACAATATATATGTATGTATGTGTGTAATGCACACTGATCTTGAGAGAGACACACATTAATACACATACACATACATCATATTTTTATACATATATATATACATACTGTATATATGGTATACATGGTATACATACAGACATATGTACTTTATACATGCATACATACATACATACAGTATTGTGTGTATATACTGTGTATTTCAGTAGTCGTCCTTTTGTCCAGCAGGTTTTAAGGACAACTGGCCAGAAGTATGTGGACACGGTTTGAGTCTAACTCCATGTTGACGGATGCAGCTGCAACGTTCAGACGTCCGCATACTTTAGGACATGAAACGATCCACTTCATTTCTTGTATTTGTGTGTTCTTATTGTACTTTTTACTGTGTACTATTGTAGTAACAGTCATAGTAAGAGGTGTGGGGTGGGGTGGGGGGAGGGGGGAGGGGGGTTGGGGTTGGGGGTTGGAAAGGGAAATTTCCAAATTTCGTAGAAATTTTTCCCTTTATTTTGCTTTGAAGACATCAGAGTTTCAGTTTCTGACTGCCGAGCTTTATTTAAACCACAAGATGACAGAGATGTGCATCAGAACCACCACAAGCACCAGCCAGAGGGATCCAGATCAGCAGAGACCAGAACCCCCAGGACCTCCAGGACCTCCAGGACCCCTCTACGGTGAGTTCATGTTTCTTATATCAGACAGTCAGTCAGATATTGTTCATCATTTATCGATCTACAGAGATTTACTGACTTGTGAAATAAAACGATTCAAACTGCCGAGACAAAGAAAAAAATCCTCCTCCGTGTTTTACTCTTTAATGAAATCTGTCATTTTAGCACTAAACCAGGACTTAAGACCAATATTTTATTTATTTATTTTTATTCGATAATTTCATGATGATGTTTTTAGGCAACACACATCTTATTGTTTTAAAGTTACCTGTTTTACTTTATGTTTAATGACGACAACATGCTGCACACATTTTCAATAATCAATAAGTTAAAATAACATTTATTATGAAACATTATTAGGGCTCATGTTTGACTTCCTGTTTGATGATTTAACATGTGAGTTATTTATTAATTAATTCAGGACTTTGGTGGTCAAAGTTCAGTGCTGGAAATAACAAAGTACATTTACTCAAGTACTGCAATTAAGTACAAATTAGAGGTGTTAGTACTTTAGTTGGGGATTTCTACTTTGCTACATTAATCAGTGACTATAGTTACTTTACAAATGAGGAGTTTATACTTTTTACAATGTTTTATACGGTTTAAATCCTGATTAATCCATTAATCAATTAGTCCACTTATCAATTAGCCCATTACTCACGTAGTCCATTACTCACTTAGTCCACTTATCATTTAGTCCACTTATCATTTAGTCCATTAATCATTTAGTCCATTTATTACTTAGTCCAGTGATTATTTAGTCCATTAATCACTTAGTCCATTAATCAATTAGTCAATTAATAATTTAGTCCATTAATCACTTAGTCCACTTATCATTTAGTCCATTAATCATTTAGTGAATTAATCATTTAGTCCACTTATCATTTAGTCCATTAATCATTTAGTGAATTAATCATTTAGTCCATTAATCATTTAGTGAATTAATCATTTAGTCCACTTATCATTTAGTCCATTAATCAATTTGTCCACTTATCATTTAGTCAATTAATCAATTAGTCCACTTTCACTTAATCCATTAATCATTTAGTCCATTAATCAATTTGTTCACCTATCATTTAGTCCATTAATCATTTAGTCCATTAATCATTTAGTCCATTAATCAATTTGTTCACCTATCATTTAGTCCATTAATCATTTAGTCCATTAATCATTTAGTCCATTAATCAATTTGTTCACCTGTCATTTAGTCCATTAATCATTTAGTCCATTAATCATTTAGTCCATTAATCAATTTGTTCACCTGTCATTTAGTCCATTAATCATTTAGTCCATTAATCATTTAGTTAATTAATCATTTAGTCCATTAATCATTTAGTCCACTTATCATTTAGTCCATTAATCAATTTGTCCACTTATCAGTTAGTCAATTAAACAATTAGTCCACTTATCATTTAGTCCATTAATCATTTAGTCCACTTATCATTTAGTCCATTAATCAATTTGTCCACTTATCAGTTAGTCAATTAAACAATTAGTCCACTTATCATTTAGTCAATTAATCATTTAGTCCATTAATCACTTAGTCCATTAATCATTTATTCCATTAATCACTTAGTCCACTTATCATTTAGTCCATTAATCACTTAGTCCATTAATCATTTAGTCCATTAATCACTTAGTCCACTTATCATTTAGTCCATTAATCACTTAGTCCATTAATCATTTAGTCCATTAATCACTTAGTCCACTTATCATTTAGTCCATTAATCAATTAGTCCATTAATCACTTATTCGGTTGACTAGTGAAACTATTTTGCTGGTTGAAGTTATTTGTCTTGCAAATCATTTGCTGGTTTGAGATATTTAAATATTAATAATGTAAATAATGTTAATGTTTTAGCAATAATGTTAATAATGTTAATATATTAGTAATAATGTTAGTGATGTTAATAATGTTAATAATGTTAATATATTAGTAATAATGTTAGTGATGTTAATAATGTTAATAATGTTAATAATGTTAATTTTTTTTTTTTTTTTTTTTTTTTTTTTTTTTTGTTTTTTTTTTTTTTTTTTTTTTTTTTTTTTTTGTTTTTTTTTTTTTATTGTTATTTAGTTTTATTTTAATGTTAATAATGTTAATGTTAATAATGTTAATAATGTTAATGTTAATAATGTTAATATATTAGTAATAATGTTTGTGATGTTAATAATGTTAATAATGTTAATATATTAGTAATAATGTTAGTGATGTTAATAATGTTAATAATGATAACAATGTTAATAATGTTAATGTTAATAATGTTAATAATGTTAATATATTAGTAATAATGTTAGTGATGTTAATAATGTTAATAATGTTAATAATGTTAATATATTAGTAATAATGTTAGTGATGTTAATAATGTTAATAATGATAATAATGTTAATAATGTTAATGTTAATAATGTTAATATATTAGTAATAATGTTAGTGATGTTAATAATGTTAATAATGTTAATATATTAGTAATAATGTTAATATATTAGTAATAATGTTAGTGATGTTAATAATGTTAATAATGATAATAATGTTAATATATTAGTAATAATGTTTGTGATGTTAATAATGTTAATATATTAGTAATAATGTTAATAATGTTAATGTTAATAATGTTAATATATTAGTAATAATGTTAGTGATGTTAATAATGTTAATAATTTTATGTTAATACTGTTAATAATGTTAATATATTGATAATAATGTTAATAATGTTAGTAATGTTAATAATGTTAGTAATGTTAATAATAATAATAAACACATTAGTAATAATGTGGTATTAATACTTATAATACAGTAGTTTTATAGCGTGATGTCAGTACTTTTAGTTTAACAGAGTAGTTTTATAGCATGGTGTCAGTACTTTTAGTGTAACACAGTAGTATTATAGCGTGGTGTCAGTACTTTTAGTGTAACAGAGTAGTTTTATAGCATGGTGTCAGTACTTTTAGTGTAACAGAGTAGTTTTATAACGTGGTGTCAGTACTTTTAGTGTAACACAGTAGTTTTATAGCATGGTGTCAGTACTTTTAGTGTAACAGAGTAGTTTTATAACGTGGTGTCAGTACTTTTAGTGTAACAGAGTAGTTTTATAGCGTGGTGTCAGTACTTTTAGTGTAACAGAGTAGTTTTATAGCATGGTGTCAGTACTTTTAGTGTAACAGAGTAGTTTTATAACGTGGTGTCAGTACTTTTAGTGTAACAGAGTAGTTTTATAGCGTGGTGTCAGTACTTTTAGTGTAACAGAGTAGTTTTATAGCGTGGTGTCAGTACTTTTAGTGTAACAGAGTAGTTTTATAGCGCGGTGTCAGTACTTTTAGTGTAACACAGTAGTTTTATAGCGTGGTGTCAGTACTTTTAGTGTAACAGAGTAGTTTTATAACGTGGTGTCAGTACTTTAATGTAACACAGTAGTATTATAGCGTGGTGTCAGTACTTTTAGTGTAACAGAGGAGTTTTATAGCGTGGTGTCAGTACTTTTAGTGTAACAGAGTAGTTTTATAGCGTGGTGTCAGTACTTTTAGTGTAACAGAGTAGTTTTATAGCGTGGTGTCAGTACTTTTAGTGTAACACAGTAGTATTATAGCGTGGTGTCAGTACTTTTAGTGTAACAGAGTAGTTTTATAGCGCGGTGTCAGTACTTTTAGTGTAACAGAGGAGTTTTATAGCGTGGTGTCAGTACTTTAATGTAACACAGTAGTATTATAGCGTGGTGTCAGTACTTTAATGTAACACAGTAGTATTATAGCGTGGTATTAGTAGTTTCACTGCAGTAAAGAGTCTGAATACTTTCACAGTTTCACATGTCGTCGTCGTGAGGTCTCACTCTGCTCAGTTTTCAGACTCTGACTCAAATGGACAAACCGACGACAGAAACCCGTTTTAATCCTCAGACTGACAGAACTCATCAATATCTGACATAAACGTGATGTTTGGATCATGAACTGATTTAATGTTTAACTACATTTAAGTTTTCACAAATTGTAAAATGATAAATTAATTTCCGGTAAAAACGAAGCTCATCGTTCTCGTAATAAAGCGACATGATTTCCACTCATGTCGAGTTTCCTCGTCCACCGCGGTCAGAAACATCGTGTCGGAGCACTAGTGGAAATATTAGTCAGCCAATAGAAACGCTGATTCAGCGTTTCCTCTCAAGATCAGTGTGACTCAAACATCATGACGCAGCGCGATTTCATTACTGATGAAACTTTATATCAGAATTATTGAGATATAATATCAACGATGTTAATGTGTCAGTTATAATGTTAATAATATTAATATATTAGTAATAATTCTGATAAAATATCAATGTATTAGTAATGATGTTAATAATGTTAATGTATCAGTAATGATGTTAATATTAATATATTGGTAATAATATTGATAATATTAATGCATTAGTAATGATGTTAACAAGTAAACAATTAGTCAACTTGATATGTTTGATTAAATTAAACATAATTTAACGTATTAAGTATAAATCGTCAGCTGTGACTCATAAAGAGACGTAATAATTGATACTTACTAACTGATATTTAATAATATAATAGCTCTAGGATCTCAGACAGCGTGAAGGCATTAATTTGACATTTACAGGTTTGTGTACCTGCATGAAGCTGCAGTGACTCACCTGGTGGAGGAGACTGGTCCTGGTCCAGGTCTCTGCCGTTGTGGTTTGGATCAGACTCTTTGGGGTTTGATGACTCACACAGGTAGGAGGCTTCTGATTGGTCCTGACTGCCTGCCAATCTGCTGCTCTTTGTCCCAGGTTACATGAGCTCACCTGAAGCTGCCGGTTCACACAGCACACCTGCAGCATCTCAGACCAGGACCAGCACCAGAACCAAGATCATCTGAAAAACCAAGACCAGGACTCACTTCAGGTGAAGGTTTTTATAACTCAGAACGCCAGCTGGTCTTTCTGTAAAACTTCAACTAAACCTGAGGTCTGTTTCAGAACCTTAGGACCTGAAGAACCAGGACGTGTTAAAGACCAGCTGAAACAAAAACCATCAGGACCAGAACCATCAGAACCATGATGTGGTCTTCAGTCCTCCTCATCCTCCTGCACATCTGCAGCCTCCATCTGATAGCTGTTTCCATGCCGACCTGTACGCTGGAGGGAAAAATGGCCCAGATGGCTCACAACCTGCTCAGAGATCTGGTACCACCTTCACACCTGAGCCGTCTCTGCTGCTTCATACCTGAACCGTCTCTGCTGCTTCATACCTGAACCGTCTCTGCTGCTTCATACCTGAACCGTCTCTGCTGCTTCATACCTGAACCGTCTCTGCTGCTTCACACCTGAACCTCCTTTACTGCTTCACACCTGAACCGTCTCTGCTGCTTCATACCTGAACCGTCTCTGCTGCTTCATACCTGAACTGTCTCTGCTGCTTCACACCTGAACCGTCTCTGCTGCTTCACACCTGAACCGTCTCTGCTGCTTCACACCTGAACCTCCTTTACTGCTTCACACCTGAACCTCCTTTACTGCTTCACACCTGAACCGTCTCTACTGCTTCACACCTGAACCTCCTTTACTGCTTCATACCTGAACCGTCTCTGCTGCTTCATACCTGAACCGTCTCTGCTGCTTCATACCTGAACCGTCTCTGCTGCTTCACACCTGAACCGTCTCTGCTGCTTCATACCTGAACCGTCTCTGCTGCTTCATACCTGAACCGTCTCTGCTGCTTCACACCTGAACCTCCTTTACTGCTTCACACCTGAACCGTCTCTGCTGCTTCACACCTGGACCTCCTTTACTGCTTCACACCTGAACCGTCTCTGCTGCTTCACACCTGAACCTCCTTTACTGCTTCACACCTGAACCGTCTCTGCTGCTTCACACCTGGACCTCCTTTACTGCTTCACACCTGAACCTCCTTTACTGCTTCACACCTGAACCGTCTCTACTGCTTCACACCTGAACCTCCTTTACTGCTTCACACCTGAACCGTCTCTACTGCTTCACACCTGAACCTCCTTTACTGCTTCACACCTGAACTGTCTCTGCTGCTTCACAGCTGAACCGTCTCTGCTGCTTCACACCTGAACCTCCTTTACTGCTTCACACCTGAACCGTCTCTACTGCTTCACACCTGAACCTCCTTTACTGCTTCACACCTGAACCGTCTCTGCTGCTTCACACCTGAACCGTCTCTGCTGCTTCACACCTGAACCTCGTTTACTGCTTCACACCTGAACCGTCTCTGCTGCTTCACACCTGAACCGTCTGTGCTGCTTCACATCAACTCAGACTTCATCTGTTTAAATATTTTACAAACCTCCCCAAAATCCCACAATCCACAAACTAGTCCAGCTCATGATTCCACTACGGGTTTTCTCTGAGGTTGCTTTCACATCAGGGACCCGGGTCTGGATCTGAGCTCACTTGACCACAAAGTCCAGTTCGTTTGATAAGTGTGAACTCTTCGTACCATACTTGGGCACGGATCGAACCGCACTTGGGTCCACTTGGAAAGGTGGCCTGGAGTACGGATCGCATGTACTCGGGTATGATTCGCATCAGGTGTGAAAGCCGATCATACCAAACCAAGGAAGACATCCTCGCCAACCCTCCCGAACTTCCCAGGAGACTCCTGTTTTATTATTCTTCTCTCTCGGTTTTCTCCCGCAATCACAATCCGAATTATGACAGATGTCCACTTTTTTTCCTTGTCGTTATCTCGACCTATCTGTGGTGGTTCCACCCAGACCATAATTCAGTTACACCTAAAGTCGTTTCCTCGTGTCACTGTTTGAGATGCGCTGGGTTCAGCAGTTCAGCAGTCCGCTGGAAATGAGATGTTTCAGAGGTGAATGAAAGAATGAATGAAATGTGCTGAAGCCAGGTTCAGGTCCTGACGTCTGGACTGTTACCTGTTCAGGTCCTGACGTCTGGACTGTTACCTGTTCAGGTCCTGACGTCTGGACTGTTACCTGTTCAGGTCCTGACGTCTGGACTGTTACCTGTTTGCTTTGTAGGGTCCGTTTCCTTCCCGCTGCCTGCCGTACAGCTCCAAGATCTCCTTTCCAAGCTCCGTCTTCCCCGCTGCCAATGCCAGTCATCATCAGGTAATTGTCTCTAGCCAATCACAAGGCTGCTTTTCTGTTTCCTTTAAATCCCTGCTGGTTGAAAACACTGACCTCTGATTGGTTCCCTGCAGTGCCCCCGAGTATTGTGGGTGGTGAATGAGACGCTACATGAGGCGGGGCTACTGTTTTTGGAGCGGGACTTACCTGATACCTGGGACGACCAGAAAGTCTGCAAATTCGGACACCTGCTGGCCCGTCTGGAGGAGGCAGGAAGCTGTGTGAGTACCTGTCTGTCTGTCAGTCTGAACACCTGTCTGTCAGTCTGAACACCTGTCTGTCAGTCTGAACACCTGTCTGTCTGTCTGAACACCTCTCTCTGACCTGTCTCTCTCTCTCCAGTTGCCCAGAGTTGATGATTCAGGTGCTTTATCGTCTTACTTCAGAAATGTGACAGCAGTTCTGGACCAGCAGGTAAACTCACAAACACAATGATTATACTATATTAGTCAGTGATAGTCATTGGGCGATAGGCCGGTCAGTCACAATGTGTGGACCAATCAGAGCTGAGGGGGCAGATCTCTCTGTGTGTCCCTTAGGACAGTGCAGCCTGTGGTTGGATGTGTCTGAAGAGAGATCTGATCCGGGTCCTAGAGGCAGCGCTGCACACCCACAAAACCTGTTTCTCCTGGAAGAGGGAAGCGACCACACGCACTGAGGACAGCAACCACGCCTGCTGATGGCAGCGACCACGCCTGCTGATGGCAGCGACCACGCCTGCTGATGGCAGCGACCACGCCTGCTGATGGCAGCGACCACGCCCACTGAGGACAGCAACCAAGCCCACTGATTACACTGAAATATTTATTTATTTATTAACCTAGTTTTGTATTTATTTATGTTTATTTATATATTTATCAAGAAAAAACCTATATTTCGATACTTCATTTCACTTTTTTTTGTTTTTTTAAAAAATGATCTTCCTCCCTGTTTAAACTGCTCTGTTTGTCTCAGTGTTCAGTTTAATCAGATTAAAGCATTGTGAAATAAAACTGATTCAGCAGCTTAATGTTGACATTCACACACACACATGCAGACTGTAAATATGCTGACTCAGCGCTGGAGTGACTCACTGAGGATATTTTTTGTCTATTTTCATTTAACCTCCCTAAACGCCTCGCAGCTAGAGGGTCGCAGGTTCAGACCCGAAGCTCTTCTGCTTCTGCAGCTTCCTCCCACAGTCCAAAGACATCACTCTCTATCTGTGAGGGTTAGTCTGTCTCCCAGCTAATATTAGCCAGTGCTAAGCTACACAGAGACAGCTACTGACCCAGGTAATATTAGCCAGTGCTAAGCTACACAGAGACAGCTACTGACCCAGGTAATATTAGCCAGTGCTAAGCTACACAGAGACAGCTACTGACCCAGGTAATATTAGCCAGTGCTAAGCTACACAGAGACAGCTACTGACCCAGGTAATATTAGCCAGTGCTAAGCTACACAGAGACAGCTACTGACCCAGGTAATATTAGCCAGTGCTAAGCTAAACATTGACAGATTCTGACTCAGCTAATATTAGCCAGTGCTAAGCTACACAGAGACAGCTACTGGCCCAGCTAATATTAGCCAGTGCTAAGCTAAACATTGACAGATACTGACCCAGCTAATATTAGCCAGTGCTAAGCTACACAGAGACAGCTACTGACCCAGGTAATATTAGCCAGTGCTAAGCTACACAGAGACAGCTACTGACCCAGGTAATATTAGCCAGTGCTAAGCTACACAGAGACAGCTACTGACCCAGGTAATATTAGCCAGTGCTAAGCTACACAGAGACAGCTACTGACCCAGGTAATATTAGCCAGTGCTAAGCTACACAGAGACAGCTACTGACCCAGGTAATATTAGCCAGTGCTAAGCTAAACATTGACAGATTCTGACTCAGCTAATATTAGCCAGTGCTAAGCTACACAGAGACAGCTACTGGCCCAGCTAATATTAGCCAGTGCTAAGCTAAACATTGACAGATACTGACCCAGCTAATATTAGCCAGTGCTAAGCTACACAGAGACAGCTACTGACCCAGGTAATATTAGCCAGTGCTAAGCTAAACATTGACAGATACTGACTCAGCTAATATTAGCCAGTGCTAAGCTACACAGAGACAGCTACTGACTCAGCTAATATTAGCCAGTGCTAAGCTACACAGAGACAGCTACTGACTCAGCTAATATTAGCCAGTGCTAAGCTACACAGAGACAGCTACTGACCCAGGCAATATTAGCCACTGCTACGCTACATATAGAAAGATGCTGACTCAATTAATATTAGCAACTGCTAAGCTACACATACACAGATACTGGCTCAATGTTAGCCAATGTTAAGCTACATGGACAGGTATTGACTCAGCTAACATTAGCCAATGCTAAGCTACATGGACAGGTATTGACTCAGCTAACATTAGCCAATGTTAAGCTACATGGACAGGTATTGACTCAGCTAACATTAGCCAATGCTAAGCTACATGGACAGGTATTGACTCAGCTAACATTAGCCAATGTTAAGCTACATGGACAGGTATTGACTCAGCTAACATTAGCCAATGCTAAGCTACATATAGAAAGACACTGACCTAAGCTCAGTTATCTGTAATAAAGGTATTAGAACCAGGGGAAAGGTTACTTTCACTTTCAGACACATTCAGACTGTAAACACAGTGATTCATATTCAGTAGTGAAGCCTTTATCTTATGAATTTGAATTCATTCTGACTCACAAACAGCACAATTAATCCATAAATACCACGCCGATAAATCACCACTTCATCTATTCATTCATTCTGAAGTGAATCCAGTTGTGACTTGAGCACAAGTGGAGATAAAACACAAGAAAGGCCTGTCAGCACAATCAGAAAACCAGACCTCACGAAATAAAGAAATACAACGACGTCACATTAACATGACTGCTGAGAGTCATGTACAGTAATGGTACAACGTGTACTTTAAACTCAAACCTACTCTATTAAACTAAGGAGTATTATTATTATATAACTGCAAAATTTAAAGATGAAAGTGAGTGATGGTTAAATGACGTGAATGTTGGCAGGAAGCTGGTGTCAGTCCTGATCTTCTCACTGATTGGTTACTTGGTGAAGTTAAATGTGAAGAAGTTAAAACTGACCTCCTGACGGATACAGTTTAAAGGTTTTATTCATCTCATGAACAATCAACTGTCTTCAGTCAAAGAAACCACATCCTGATCCAAGGGTCAACATGAGGAGGTGAGGAGGTTCGTGTTTTCTACCAGAAACCCGTAACGATCACCATTAATGATTTTTACCAGAAACGGCCATGGATGACCTTTGACCTGCAGCTTCTACTATAGTCAGACATCAGATTCACATTTTAACAGCAACTTTTTTTTTTTTTCTTTGAG
>CAMQGK010000567.1:29152500-29165000 GCA_947000775.1 Pterois miles | reverse complement strand
TGGGCGGTTATTTTTCCCGGGGGGCCACATCAGAAACCCATTGCTGTAAAATCAATTACAAATTCTGTCAGACGTAACGTCTATTTTACCACCAGAGTAAAATAATAATATTAATAATGTAATACTGGGCACTTCTGGTTCAGCATTTATTCTACTGAACATCACTGCAAACAGCAGATTATAAAGAAAATGACATTATATACAGGAATCTTTAAACCTACGGGACTGACTAGGGTAGTAATGTTTCCATTAACTTAACTTAACATTAACACTTACATTTAACATTTAACTTAACAGTAACCGTTCCATTCCCCTCCAGAGGGGAGGGGAACCAGATGGATCCAGATGAGGAGAAGACAGCCTGGGTCTGTCGAGCTCACTTGGTCGTACAGGCCTCTGGTGATGGAGGTGAGGTACGTACCCAGGAGAAGACAGAGAAGAAGGAGAAGACGATGGCGGCTCTGGCGGCGTCGGCTCCCTCATTCAGAGGGTTGTCCTCTACTTTAGAAACCTGCCACTGGTTGGCCAGAAAACAGAAACCCACAAACCAGACCAGACACCAGAGACCTGCAGAGATCACAGATTACATCACAGGTTATTAATTACACCAACAGGTGACGATCACAGAACCAGAAGAGGCGGAGTCTCACCTGACACTGCGATGTCGGCCATGACGGCCTTCTTCCTGTCCTTCATGCCACTGATCTGAGGAAAGTAAACGTCCAGCGCCAGGAAACCGGTGCTGCAGAGGAAGCACAGCGTTCCCATGGCGAGGGCGTAGCTGCAGGCGTTCTGGTTGCGGTTGAACATGCAAGACTCCTCCACCTCTTCAGGGCGGTTAACGTAACCTTCATTAGCAACGCAGCCGAGGATCACAATGGAGAAGAGCTGAAAACAGACAGTAGATGGCAGTTAGCTCAATGCTAACAGACACATTCATTCTCAGTGCAAGAGGCTACATGTAAACAGAGTTTTATAAATATTAGAGACTTTTTCTACATGAAAACATTTTGATTGACTCTGAACCAAATCGTCCAATCACAGCCCATTCTCTCCTCCGTAAACCGTCCAATCACAGCCCATTCTCTCCTCCGTAAACCGCCAATCACAGCCCATTCTCTCCTCCGTAAACCGTCCAATCACAGCCCATTCTCTCCTCCGTAAACCCTCCAATCTGAGCCCATTCTCTCCTCCGTAACCCTCCAATCTGAGCCCACTCTCCTCCGTAACCCTCCAATCACAGCCCATTCTCTCCTCCGTAAACCCTCCAATCTGAGCCCATTCTCTCCTCCGTAACCCTCCAATCTGAGCCCACTCTCTCCTCCGTAAACCCTCCAATCTGAGCCCACTCTCCTCCGTAACCCTCCAATCACAGCCCATTCTCTCCTCCGTAAACCCTCCAATCAGAGCCCATTCTCTCCTCCGTAACCCTCCAATCACAGCCCATTCTCTCCTCCGTAACCCTCCAATCAGAGCCCATTCTCTCCTCCGTAAACCCTCCAATCACAGCCCATTCTCTCCTCCGTAAACCCTCCAATCTGAGCCCACTCTCCTCCGTAACCCTCCAATCACAGCCCATTCTCTCCTCCGTAAACCCTCCAATCACAGCCCATTCTCTCCTCCGTAAACCCTCCAATCACAGCCCATTCTCTCCTCCGTAACCCTCCAATCACAGCCCATTCTCTCCTCCGTAACCCTCCAATCAGAGCAGCAGCAGTGTGAAACAGTGAGGTTCTGTTTGAGGAGTCTTGTGCTGAACTTCAGGAACGTTAACACCAATCTCATGACTGAGACACATGCACACACACGTGCACTACACTGAGATAACTAACATAAACAGAAGAAACTAACAGACGTGAACGACCTACAGGTCACTGTTTTACTGTTTATATTCACAGGTGTGACCTCACAGGTGTTTATTTTGTTTACATCAATCTGAAATGTTTCACCAGCAGATCTGCTTAACTGTGACATCATCATGACATCATCAGACTCACCCAGCAGGCGATCCTCACCACAGTCTGAGGCTGTCTGATGAAGGTCAGGGGGTCGAAATCTCCGCCCGCCTTCCCCGCCCCGTACGCTTGGAAACCGTCCATCCAGACCACTTCCTGTTCCACAGACCAGTGAGGACCAGTAAGGACCAGTTCAGTCCCGCTCAGTCTACTTTAACCTTCCACCTCCCAGCTCAGTCCAGTTAGATTCTACTTAGACAAGTTGGTCCCAGTCCAGTGAGTGGAGTTGGCTCCAGTGAGTGCAGCTGGGTCCAGGGAGTCCAGTTCGGTCCAGTGAGTCCAGCTCGGTCCAGTGAGTCCAGCTGGGTCCAGTGAGTCCTGGTTATTGTCTGTGTCTGTACTGGTCTTGGTGCTCTTTTCTTCTTCTTCTTCTTCTTCTTCTTCTTCTTCGTCTTCTTCTCTGCTGTTCTAACGCTAATCTACTTTAATCCTCCTCATCCCACTTTACGCTTTAACTCCCTGAGCTCAGTCTCACAGGCTGTGGCCCGCCTCCAACCGGCTCTACCAATCACATTGTTTTATTAACCCTTTTAGTCAGAGTTGCCAACTACAGTGAAGGAGGTGGGTTTACACTTCCTGAGAGGCTACAGTCTCTCCTCCCATTTTGTATCTGAGCAAAAGCGAATGTTCTTTAAACTCCTGAAAACATGTTAACACGTCCAGCTGTTCATTAGGTCAAACTTGGTCTCATGCTAACCTCACCTCATGCTAACCTCACCTCATGCTAACCTCACCTTGTGCTAACTTCACCCAATGATAATTTTGAGCTAAGTGACAGAGCTAACTACTACAGCTAGCTGACAGAGCTAACCACTTAAGCTAGCTGACGGAGCTAAGTGACAGAGCTAACTACTACAGCTATCGGAGAGAGCTAAGTGACAGGGCTAACTGCTACAGATAGCTGACAGAGCTAACCACTTAAGCTAGCTGACAGACCTAACTGACAGAGCTAACTACTACAGCTAGCTGACAGAGCTAACTGACGGAGCTAACTACTACAGCTAGCTGACAGAGCTAACTACTTAAGCTAGCTGACGGAGCTAAGTGACAGAGCTAACTACTACAGCTATCGGAGAGAGCTAAGTGACAGGGCTAACTGCTACAGATAGCTGACAGAGCTAACCACTTAAGCTAGCTGACAGACCTAACTGACAGAGCTAACTACTACAGCTAGCTGACAGAGCTAACTGACAGAGCTAACTACTACAGCTTGCTGACAGAGCTTACTACTACAGCTAGCTGACAGAGCTAAGTGACAGAGCTAACTACTACAGCTATCTGAAAGAGCTAAGTGACAGAGCTAACTACTACAGCTAGCTGACAGAGCTAACCACTTAAGCTAGCTGACGGAGCTAAGTGACAGAGCTAACTACTACAGCTATCGGAGAGAGCTAAGTGACAGGGCTAACTACTACAGCTAGCTAACAGAGCTAACTGACAGAGCTAACTACTACAGCTTGCTGACAGAGCCTACTACTACAGCTAGCTGACAGAGCTAAGTGACAGAGCTAACTACTACAGCTAGCCAACAGAGCTAAGTGACAGAGCTAACTACTACAGCTATCAGAGAGAGCTAAGTGACAGGGCTAACTACTACAGCTAGCTAACAGAGCTAACTGACAGAGCTAACTACTACAGCTTGCTGACAGAGCTTACTACTACAGTTAGCCGACGAAGCTAAGAGACAGAGCTAACTACTACAGCTAGCCGACAGAGCTAAGTGACAGAGCTAACTACTACAGCTAGCCGACGGAGCTAGCTGACAGAGCTAACTACTACAGCTAGCTGACAGAGCTAAGTGACAGAGCTAACTACTACAGCTAGCCGACGGAGCTAAGTGCCAGAGCTAACTACTACAGCTAGCCGACAGAGCTAAGTGACAGAGCTAACTACTACAGCTAGCCGACAGAGCTAAGTGACAGAGCTGACTACTACAGCTAGCCGACAGAGCTAAGTGACAGAGCTGACTACTACAGTTAGCTGACAGAGCTAACTACTACAGCTAGCCAACAGAGCTTAATACTACAGCTAGCTGACAGAGCTAAGTGACAGAGCTAACTACTACAGCTAGCCGACGGAACTAAGTGACAGAGCTAACTACTACAGCTAGCCGACGGAGCTAACTACTACAGCTAGCTGACAGAGCTAACTACTACAGCTAGCCGACAGAGCTAAGTGACAGACCTAACTACTACAGCTAGCTGACAGAGCTAACTACTACAGCTAGCCGACAGAGCTAACTACTACAGCTAGCTGACGGAGCTAAGTGACAGAGCTAACTACTACAGCTAGCCGACGGAGCTAACTACTACAGCTAGCCGACAGAGCTAAGTGACAGAGCTGACTACTACAGCTAGCTGACAGAGCTAACTACTACAGCTAGCCGACAGAGCTAACTACTACAGCTAGCCGACAGAGCTAAGTGACAGAGCTAACTACTACAGCTAGCCGCCAGAGCTAACTGACAGAGCTAACTACTACAGCTTGCTGACAGAGCTTACTACTACAGTTAGCCAACGAAGTTAAGAGACAGAGCTAACTACTACAGCTAGCCGACAGAGCTAAGTGACAGAGCTAACTACTACAGCTAGCTGACGGAGCTAAGTGACAGAGCTAACTACTACAGCTAGCCGACGGAGCTAACTACTACAGCTAGCCGACAGAGCTAAGTGACAGAGCTAACTACTACAGCTAGCTGACGGAGCTAAGTGACAGAGCTGACTACTACAGCTTGCTGACAGAGCTAACTACTACAGCTAGCCGACAGAGCTAAGTGACAGAGCTAACTACTACAGCTAGCCGACAGAGCTAAGTGACAGAGCTGACTACTACAGCTAGCCGACAGAGCTAAGTGACAGAGCTGACTACTACAGCTAGCCGACAGAGCTAAGTGACAGAGCTGACTACTACAGCTAGCCGACAGAGCTAAGTGACAGAGCTAACTACTACAGCTAGCCGACAGAGCTAAGAGACAGAGCTAACTACTACAGCTTGCTGACAGAGCTAACTACTACAGCTAGCTGACGGAGCTAACTGACAGAGCTAACTACTACAGCTTGCTGACAGAGCTAACTACTACAGCTAGCTGATGGAGCTAAGTGACAGAGCTAACTACTACAGCTAGCCGACGGAGCTAACTACTACAGCTAGCCGACAGAGCTAAGTGACAGAGCTGCAGCTTCAGAGCAGCTCACTGCTCCTGATGCTGAGGTTAGAAGCAGAGGTCAAAGGTCATGTATGGACCTGTATGAGGAACATAATAAAGTTTAAATGAAGAAATAAACTGCGACATGTGGAATGTTTACTGTGAAATGATCTATATGAGTGTCTTCCTGTTTGTAATACATATTCTCTAGCAACAGGTATGTATATACTGTATATACAATATATATGTACATACACAACATATATTTATTATTTGAATTATTTTATAACTCCATAGTTTATTATATCTTCAACTGTGCAGTAATTTAGTACAATAATTCAGATGTGCAGTGATCTTGTTTACTCCAGCATTAGAACTGCGTTTATTTATACTGAACATTTAAACTAATATTCTCATTTTTCACTATTCTTGCATTTTTATTAATGCATGTATTTATATCATTTGCATAGATCATATTTTTCAGCATTATTATTTGCACTGTTGAAGTATATATTTATGTATCTTCTTATGATTTGTCTATTTTTATATATTAATATTTATATTGTAGACTGGGAGCAACTCACGGGGATCAATAAAGTATTTCTGATTCTGATATTTCTTTCCTGACAACTGTGTTTCTTCCCTCCACCACATCACATCCCTCGGCGCCACTTTAGGTTCAGGCATCAAAACCGGTACAGTTCGGTTTCGGAGCGGACTACGGTACGTGGTTGGGCTTGAAGCTGCTGCATCTTTACAGTGAAAATGAGACTGAACGATGTGAACACGGCACACAAACAAGCAGCTGATCGTAACGTGACACAGGGAAAGCCTTACGTTGGTGGGCCCGTCCGCCTCCCCTCATACCGACGGCTGCCTGGTGCGGCGGTATCGAACACCGCCGGCTGAGACCCAGACGGAGGATTTAATGCCCTGGGAATGAGAACGGGTCTAACCTGAGAGCCAGCAGGGCTGAGGCTGATTACAAGCTGTCCTCAGCGAAACACTGGAGGGTAAAAACACATCTCTAGGTTGTACTGAAGCACTGATTCTTTACTGAGCAGAAAAAGTGTTTATAGCAAGAAAAACCAAACAAAAACCAAACAAGAACATGTGATGGTGGAAAATAAAGAGAAGAAGAAGAGATCAGGAACTTCTATCTGCAGAAGACTCCAACCTAAAACACAGACGAAGGGCTGTTACGACTCCATTCATGTGATTATTCCTCTGAACTCACTGATGAACACATGATGAACACACTCACATGGTGATTCAACCCGCCATGATGTGCTTCACGAACGCTGAAAGACATCAAGTTTCCATCAGTCAGTGTGTCTGTTTGTCTGTTGGTGTGTTTGTGTTGTTTTCATACCTTCATAGTGAATACATCCATCAGCATCCTCCTGTCCCGCCAACAGCTGGTCCACATCTGCCTCTGCCATCCTCTCCCCTGATAATACACAACATTCAGTCTGAGCATATATACTGTACATAAAACACGTTCAGTTGGTTATATACACGAAATCTAAATCCACTTAAACTGGGCATACACGGTACGATTTTAGAAATGTTCAATCTCCGGCCGTGACCTGAGTGATCACACTATACTGTCCAATCTCCAGCCGTGACCTGAGTGACCACACTATACTGTCCAATCTCCAGCCGTGACCTGAGTGACCACACTATACTGTCCAATCTCCAGCCGTGACCTGAGTGACCACACTATACTGTCCAATCTCCAGCCATGACCTGAGTGATCACACTATACTGTCCAATCTCCAGCCATGACCTGAGTGACCACGACGAGAAACGGGCTAAAATCGCAGGTCTAGCACTGACTACAGGCCTTCACACGCCACAGCTGTGACAAATAAACGACAGGAAAATGTGAAATACTCGCCTGCAGGTATCAGGTGTCTAGGGCTTTTATTATGAAAAGTAAGAAGAGAAAGAGTGTCAAGGTTGAAAGGAGTAATAAAGTTTGGGTCTTGGTTCAGACTACAGAGCTTTCATGTTGTCATGTCATAAATATAAACACAACTCAACCCGTGATTGGTTGATGCTTTTATTCCTGATGGCAAAGCGCAAAAAAATTATCCTCGTTCCGAAAAACAAAACATTTTTTTCCACGTAGTATCTGAGCTGTGTGACCGTATCCATGACAACATGGTTCGCCCTTGGTGACCATCGTACCCAGAGTGACCAGAACGTGTCTCAGCTCGGCGCCCATCACCGTCCCGTTTCCTTCTTTATCAAACACTCTGAGACCTTCGACAAAGTCCTGGTACGTCCCCTGTTAAAACACAGACAGGAATCAGCAGAGTGACCGGCAGAGTGACCGGCAGAGTGACCTCCGACCTCTGAGGGGTGAAAACCTTCATCCTACTTTGTCTTTGGACTGAGCCACATGTTGCAGCATCGGCAGGAAGGTCTCAAAGTCCACCAGCTTACTGTCCATGTCTGTTCAAGAAGAAGAGAAAACACACCGACACATAACGGCTGAATAATGAGAATACAATATCACAGACACACATAGACTGTATATATATATATATATATATATATATATATATATATATATATATATATATATATATATATATATTGATGCTTTGTGTGTACCGGCGGGTTTGGGTCGTCCCAGCACTCGCAGTACGTCAGCGTTGGTCGGGTTTTGTCCGAGCGCTCTCATCACGTCTCCACACTGACACAACGAGATCTTCATCTGATTATCTGCAGTTCTGTCAAACAGCTGGAAGGCCTCTTTAAATTCTGTATTCAGATCATAATTAGTAATAAAAACAACATATTAAACAGCTCATTTGATTAAATTAAAACCATCTCATTCATACATATACTGCATATATATTTATATATTTATATATTTATATATTCATATTTATATGTTCACCTTCAATCTGATCAGGGCTGAACTCAATCTGAAAGAGAGAGAGAGAGAGAGAGAGAGAGAGAGAGAGAGAGAGAGAGAGAGACTGCTGATCTGGAATAAGGTGCTGAATGATGAGTGTATATTTATTATTTATCAATGAGCTCCACATGTTGATATTTCTGCTAATACTTGAATGAACACTTCATCAGCTCTTCCGAGTACTTCTACTACACTTTATATCTTATTTTGTTCCATTTACACATTTCTGAATATCAGACAGAAACATTATGAATTAATCCCACATTTTTAATCTAAGTAATCTCGTTAGTGACGGGGACGATGAGCGGGAGATCAGTCGGAGAGTCGGAGCAGCGGGGCGGTATCGCATTCGCTTTACTGCACCGTTGTGACGCAAAGCTCTGGATCTACCAGTCAGTCTTCGTTCCTGCTCTCACCCCTGGTCCTGAGGGCTCGGTCAGGACCAGAGAACTAGATCGGGGTACAAGAGGCCGAAATGGGTTTTCTCAGGAGGGAGGCTGACGTCTCCCTCAGAGATAAGGTGAGAAGATCAGCCATCTTTGAGGGACTCGGAGCAGAGCTGCTGCTCCTTTGGGTTAAAAGGAGCCAGTTGAGGTGGTTCATCTGGTAAGGATGCCCCCCCTCCAGGCGCCTCCCTAGGGAGGTGTTCCAGGCAGGACCAGCTGGGAGGAGGCCCCGTGAAGACCCAGGACTAGATGGAGAGATTATATCTCCACACTGGCCTGGGAACGCCTCAGGATCCCCCAGTCAGAGCTGGTTAATGTGGCCCAGGAAAGGGAAGTTTAGGGTCCCTGCTGGAGCTGTTGACCCCGAGGCCCGACCCGGATCAGAGGCTGAAGATGAGTGAGAGCGATGAGTGCAGTCAAGTATTTAATCCTCAAATCAGCATGGGAGTGGACGAATACGCTGCTTTATGTACCGTATTTTTTGCACTATAAGGCGTATTGTTTAGTATTTCATGTGTTACAACTGAAAAATGTTGAGTTATTGAAGTTATTGAGTTATTAAATGAACTGAATAAAGTTTGACTTATCTGACCGTTTTGTTTCGCTGAATGCGCCTTATAGTGTGAAAAATACGGTATGTATGAATGTATATACATATATTGGAAATCAATTAACACAAAACAATGAGAGATATTGTGTGGTGAAGTAGATTTCATGTCCTCATATGACCAGTCTCCACTGGACCAGAATCTGGAATCTGGTCTGACAAAAACAGGACAAAAAGCCTCTGTGATCTGCCAAGAACTGGACCGGACTCGAGCGTCTGAACAGATGAAACTGACCCAGCTGAGAATCCCTCGAGTCACATAGAAAACTGGACGGTCATTGATATTAACAAGTACAGAGGTTAGACAAACAGTCGTATCCTGTTTGGGCGTATTGACATAGAGCCTGATTGGTGGAAAGTTACACAAGGGGGTTTACTGGTGAATATAAGAGTGGGGGTGTCGGCTGTTCAGTCTCGATCTTTTTGTTTTGTATGTATGATTGCAAGACTAAACTGCATCCCGATAGGCTGACCCTTTTCCAGATCGCCTCTTGTCTTATTTTTGCATCGACATACTGTATCTGGCACCCCAGACGGTTTGGGTCCAGGCCGGGACATGTATCGGGCCCACATCAGGTAGGAAGATTATCTCATGATAGCTCTTGTGTGATAGACGTGGTTGTCCGGTCTTCTTGTACGATAGAATCCACGTGGGAGGGCTGCCGCCGTTGGACCGTACGTGCACACAACAGCTGCTAAAAACAGAAACAAAAGGAAAATTTGGTGTAAACGTCTGAACTGTTAATGATTCATCTGGCAACAGGAAGCAGCTGAACGAGATCTCTGCACTGGGTTTGTGAGCGTTGGCCAAACGCCCAAACGTGCATGTGAGGAAAAGTTGTTCGGTCGTGTGTCAGCAGTGTTGACAGCCAGAGGATGAACCTGTAACGTTTGGATACGAGCTCTTCAGGAGCTGGCTGGCTGCTTCATGAGTTTGGCAGTCAGCTAATGTGAATCCGAAGTTTCTGAGACCTCAGAGGGACCATATTCTGACAAGTGAGGGATTTAACTAATTCTAATATATATATCTATATCTATATATTTATATATAGATATAGATATATAGAAGCTTGTTAGACCGTCATCTGCCTGAACTGTAGGAAAGCAGGTGAGGCAGGACGCCATGCTGACTCCAGACTACTGGTCACAGGGTCCAGTGGACATGAACCAACAGCCACTCTAACAAGTTTTCACGGGACTGTTTGGGTATATAGACGGCGTCAGGACGTAAGGAGTCGATGTGAGGGGTGGAGCCCGACTGGTGATAGAAAATGTGAAAGACTGAAGATATAATATCTGGAGTTTATAGGAGCCGCAGATGCAAATACTTGTATAACGTGCTGTGTATACAGTATATGCTGACATTGTACGTGTGCTAACGTTGCCACACCGATCAATCACTGATAATTAATGATAAGAGAATTGAGATGTCTACATCCATCATTTAGTCATTGATGAAGACGAAGGTGTCTTGACGAGGCGGGCCGCTGTGGTGTTTGGATCCTGGTGTCTTTCGTTTTATTTGTAGTGCTAGCAGCTCTGGTTCGTGTCCGCAGGGTGTCAGGACAGGGGAAGGATGCTGACACACTACGTGGTCTCCGGACATCGTACCAGCAACATTACTATGGACATGAAAAAAAGTACAGATGTACTTCCTGCTTTCATTTCAAAATAAAACCCCTCAAGCATTTTTTTGGGAGAGAACTCCTTCATTTGTTAACACGAGGCTTTTATTCTGGAATAAGTGCAGGACAGTGTTGTAGAACATGCAGGGCTCCGTGAATGAATATAGTGCTGGATTTTGATTGTGGATCATTACTATTATTTACAAATTACCACACGTTTCTTGACCTCTGTCTAAAATAAATATTGACATGAAATGGTCATTATGAAAGTAAAACTAGTAGAAACGCAGCTGACATGTAGCAGGCGTGAACAACGGGCGCGTGAATCACGCAGCGTGAGGTAACGCAGCCGCCACGCGCTCGTCAGCCGGCCGGTCTGGTCCAGGTCTGAGTGTTGGTATGGTACGACCTACCAAGAATCTGACCTGGCTGAGAGTCCCCAGAGTCACAAACTGGATGGTCATCGGACATGAACGAGTACAGAGGCTGGATAACCAGATGGAACCAGACTGCTGGGAAGTAAAATAAGGGTGTCGGCTGTTAAGTTTCGATCTTCTTGTCTTGTATGCTGTTGAACGAATTGCAGCCCGGTAGGCTGACCCTCGCAGGTCCTGACAGCAGCAGAAACCCTCAGCCTGAGGTTTCAGAATTTCATACGATACCAGTATCTTCACTCTGGGTCTAAAACTGAACCGCTACAACCTAAAAATCACAAGTTGCGTTAATGTGTAAAAGAAATCAGCGTTATGAAAACCAATTTATTGTCATGTTAACTTTGACAGCCCTTGTTAATATATGAAGATCAAACCAGCAGACAGACCTTGATGCTGTGTGGGTCGAAGTCCAGTTCATCAGCAGCTTCTGGTTCTGGAGACGTCTTCACTGCCTCTTTCTTCAGTTCTGGTTTTTTGGGGGCCATGATGGGCAGATGAACACTAAAACAGGACAGAAAGACAGTAAAGAATGAGACAGTAGAAGGATGACGGGAGGACGGAGGAAACAGTCCTCCGTGAGACAGTTTAAATACCGTCACACCGAGACCAGATCCAGACCAGATCCATTTAAGGTCAGACAATGATCCTCTCAGGGTTTCTACTGTAGAGAGATAAACCAAGAATAGACCACAATCCTCTACTGACCACACATCTACTGAGACCACCTTAAATAGAAAACACATCAACTTTTACTGTGACATCTATTTAGCTGCTGCGTTTATCCAGCAGTGGGTGTATTGCACCGGGGGTTTGGTTAGCTTCCAACTGGTGTTGACCATAAATTATGCTGAAATTAATATCGCACAATTATGAATAATTGTTGACGTACCACGCCTCCCACAGGGCGCCATTATGTTGGGGGCTGCTGTAGTTTTGTTGTTGGAAGAGTAATGACGGCGGTTTAGGTCCAGTTTGGAGGAAGTGGTTTATGATGCGTCGCTACGCACCGCTGACCTCAACATAAACACAAACACACTTATTTAATGTGTATGGTTGTGTTTAAAACAATGGGGTGGGTTATGTGGGTTAGAAAAGATGGTTCGTGTGCATGCAAGCGCCATAATTAACACATCGACTGTGGTGAAACCAGCAGCCCAAATATCTAGACTTGACTTAAGGACTGGAGGACCCTGGGAAACACCAGTAAACCTCCACTGGGAGGATCAGACCAGCTGAAGACTCAGAACCCAGAGCACTGTTACCATGGCTACTGACGATGAGCCACTGTGATTGGCTGAA